>JARFNZ010135409.1:0-10897 GCA_031763405.1 Balanus nubilus
CCCAACTTAGCGCGATAAATTATGAGGCATTTGACATTTTAATCTTTAAATGTCATGTCACTCTCTCGTTTCATGACTGTATTTTCTGTTCGTGTGAGTTGTGTTCCCTTGGCTACGAAATACCATGTCACCCATCATCTCAAAAGTTATTCTGTCTCACTGACAGTAGACTTTCAAATAAAATAATAATAATACAGGGCGTTTCATAAAAATTTATCCACTCGGAAATCGATGATAACTCCGATAGTTTGGTCGCAGATCTTTGGACGTGCCAGCATTGGAAAGACAATGAAATGTTGTATCACATATGTGAGTAACAATCACATCTAACCCCTAGTTACGTAGCATCACAGTGACGAAAAACTGCAAAAAAAATATGCGATCACCGAGCTAATTTAAACACAATGTTATCCAGAAACTGGTGGATGCAACCATGCATGAAGACTAAAATGGAGGCACGTGCTGTTACGTGATTATTATCAAACACACAGTGGATCGTACCGGAATGGATCATTTTCGCACAAATAAGTGGCAAACAGGTATCAGGTTTCAAAAGAGGACCGTGTTTTTATCTTTGGAAGTTTCACTGTCCGTGACAGCGTTGCAGGAGTCGTCAGTTATTTTTCAGTGAGGAGAGAGAGGACCCGACTGTGTACCAGGTTCAACCACGCACTCTGAATGACCTGAAAGAGAGCACCAGGGAGGTCTTAGGCACCATCACACCTGAACTGTGCCGCTAGGTTATGGCCAAAGTGCGATGGGAAATGCAGCTTTGTGTGCAGTCGGGCTGCCGACATTTTGAGCATCTTCTGTGACCGAGATCACCGCTATGACTTGGTCAGAGTGTTGCTCCAATTGTCGGAACTTCGTTGTTGTTGGTATGTCATGTTATTTTTATGTTGGTCACTGTTGGCTGCTAAAAAGAAGTTGATCTGCCGCTTAGGATTTCTGTTTGATATTCAGCTTAGTCTCACAGTATGTGGAAGATCATTTTTTTTATATACATCATGTTATGTTTTTGTCTCATTTTCCCGTATTTTCGGTGCAGTACAGCTAAGTTGACCTAGATGTCGTTGGTTTACACATGAGTGATATACAGTTTCATCATCTTTCCAACGATTGCACGTCCAAAGACCTGCGACTAAACCTACAGGAGTTATATCGATTTTTACGAGTGGATGCATTTTTATGAAACACCCTGTACATAAGTTTCCTGGGAAATGTTAACACTACTGGCCCATGTTACCAAAAGATGTTTCATTAGTATTACCCTCAGATAAGATTATACATGATGGAAATAACTGCTTGAAAGTATTTTGATTCAATATTTCAGTAAACTGAGGTGAGAATTAGCGTAATGATAATTTATGATGTGAAGGTGTTGCCACATAGAAATAAAGTAAATAATGAATAGATTATATAATATTTCGTGCACGGCACTTCTTCATGTACACTGCGCTAAACATCTGAAGAAGTGTCGTGTACGAAATGTCATCAATTCGTATTTTTCTTTCCATTGAATAATACTTTCACATCATAAATGAGCATTAGGTTAACCCTCACCTCATTTTATATCTTAAGCATGCTCCTTGCTCAGTATTAGCCCTCGCCAGTGTAGGACAAAACTGCTGCGTCTCCGTGTAGGGGGGGGGGGGTGGGGGGGTTGAAGCAACCCCCCCCTGCCGACGCGCCCCTAATTGAGCTAGAGCTTCGCGGTGAAGACGAACGTGTTGCTCGTGACGAGACAAAGTCAATGGTGCCCAATTTTTAGGTCCGGGGTCATTTGGTTACCTCTGAGGTCAGGTCAATGACCCGAAATCACCAAAGTCCATTTCTGTCGATAGAATCACTTCTAATCAAGCTAGAGCATCGCTCTAAAGACCAGGACGTTTCTGTTGGTCCGTAGAATGTGTTTTGATACATTTCATGTTTCCGTTGACTTGTATTCCTAGTCAAAGGTCAAAGGTCAACTTAGGTCATCTGAGGTCAGTAATCTCGCTTGACCTGACCTATGTCATGACCTCATTTGTACTCGTATTTGAGTAAAATGAATGTGAACTTCGAAATCAGCGCATAAAAACACCCTAGATAGCTCTGGAAATCAAAAAGGTCACCCGAGGTCATCAGTAACCTCGGTTGACCTTTGAGTGGTCATGACCTCATGGGAAACCATGGAGGTCACATGGTAACACCTATTTGTATACTCATGAACATCAAAAATCAGGAAGCGCCATTTGCGCTTGACATGACCTTGAGCAAAAGATAACAGATCACGGGTCATCGGGTTCACGGTTTCGAAATTTTCTGGGTAGGTTTATAATTTATAAATAATAGATACCGAAACTTTTGTTGCGATCCGCCGCTTTTTTACGTGGTTATTCCCGAAAAACCGAGGGCGAGTGGCAACCAACCCCCCACCCTACACTGGCGAGGGTTAACATCACCTACCTGAAAAAATCAAGTGCACTTTTCAACAGTAATGTGTCATTTTGAGCATTCCAGAGTCCCAACAACACGAGGTGTTTATTTGAGCGGCTTGATGTGCTCAGCATTGCCCTGGTGGTTTGTTTAGACTCCAGGTTGACTGGTGTGCCTCTCCGTCCGACTCTCCGTTCCTGGGTTTGTATGTCGGTTTGTCTGTCGGTCGGCCTGTATGTCGGTTTGTCTGTCGGTCGGCCTGTATGTCGGTTTGTCTGTCGGTCGGCCTGAACCAATGGTGGGACTCGCATCATTGTTTATGTGAATAGTACCTCACAAGCTTATTTGACGGGGATTATTATGAATTTCTTAATTAATTGAGAGTATAAATACAAATTAAGTTATTTGCCCTTGTATTTAGCGATAGGTCTTATATCGCAACATGGCTTATAAACGTTTGACTGCCATTATGTTTCACCTTTTAAACACCAGGAAAGTGTCAACTGGACATGACAAACTACGAAAAAGTTTATCAAACGGTCACCTTCTATACAAATGTTTGACAGCTCTTGTCGTGCTACGAACGAAACAAAGTCAGTTTTTGTGACTTATTGATTAAAAGATACCAGATCGCAATATTACTACGATTTCAAATTAATTAATTTGGTTCTTAAAACTACATTAACAAACTAAATAGGAATCTGATCTAGACGTAGTTTGTTGTTCATCTGTCAACAAAATGCATGTTAATTTGTAAATATGAATTACTCATTTTCCACGTAATGACCATATTCCTCGGCAAAGCAGCACAAGAAACAACCGGAAGTCGGAGCGACTACCCGTTCCATTGTTCACCACCATATATGTTCTATTTCTACGTATCTTTTGATGTTGGGTAAATAAAATATTATTTATCGCTCATTTGAACCTACATAGATGACATATTTGCTAGGCACTGTCAGGTAATGATGAGTCTTCTGCTTTCAGTGGCCCAAAGACACGAAAATATGAGTATAATAGAACTCTTGTCATAATAGGCCCCTGTGGGGCCGTCAGGTACCAGAAAAAAATGTATATCAATTGCAGCAGATTATGATGTTCCACGAACGGGATTTCTTATTACAGACACAAATTGGAAGATTAATATTTTTTAGACGATGTTGCAAGGTCTGGGAGCCCTCAGACAGTACCAAAACCTGCGTAAAGTTAGATAGGGACCACAACATCAGACGAAAGCCCGTCAGTCCATTAGAAAATCAGCAAGAAGGATAAAGCTAGGTGACAAAACAGGTGGAGCCTGATAAACCTGACTCAGGATAAACTTCTACGTAAATCTTGCGTCGTCACAGAAAAGACCCACCTGGCTCAACCGCATTGTCAGCATTACCTGGGATGTTACAAATATTTTCTGAGCATTCACGTGGATCCACAGCGTAACAGGAGGAACTTAAAGGGAATTATCGACCTTGAAAGATTCCCTGAAATTTGACAGTGATGGTAATTTCGAACAGAAAACTACTAACATGGCACTAGTTTTAACATAAAATTGCTATCATTTGAGAAATCAGCAAGTTTCCGTTTTATATGACGCAAACCGTTACATGTTCAAACAACCCCGTTGTGAGGGGTTGACACATTCCTTTTTGTGAGTCTGTCAACGCCTCTCTCTTTCGTCTCCAGCTTCGTCAGGAGAAGAAGCGTCAGAAGCAGGAGGAGGATGAGCGGCGCCGCATGTCGCAGGATCACCGACTGCCGCCGCACGAGCCGCAGATGCAGGATCGGCACCTGTACTTGTCCGACGAGGATGTGGAAGAGATCGACATGCTCTTCACCACGTTCTACAAAACGTGAGTGGTGGTCAGGACAGGTCAGTTGGTAAGACGTTTAGTTTGCAAGCCGGGATCCGGGTTCGAATCTGGGGACCAGCGGGATTTTCCGGGATTCCCAAGTGGGTCGATTTGAAAACCCTCTGGTGGTGCATGAACTTAAGTCACATCGTCGTGAGGTCCCAAATCCAACAGGCACCACCGTCACCACATGGTGTTAGCCGGCTAGCTGTCGAGGCTATTCACTAGCCCGAGCCCGCCATTTGATGTGGTTGGGAGGATGGCGAGCCGAAATTATTATTACCTGCCTGT
This sequence comes from Balanus nubilus, assembly GCA_031763405.1. Taxonomy (NCBI): domain Eukaryota; kingdom Metazoa; phylum Arthropoda; class Thecostraca; order Balanomorpha; family Balanidae; genus Balanus; species Balanus nubilus. Next base: position 4,557 of record JARFNZ010135409.1, read on the forward strand.
TCTATGGTTAAATAATTGTGTCATTGTTTTTTCCTAGAAAAGTGGCCTTGACTTCCCCTATTCGGTTGACTGTTGAATAATGAACAGGCATTCACTCGCACGCTAATAGTTTACGAACTAGGCCTGCAAGTGTGTGCTATTTACCGCTGGAAATAATATACTAAGCCGGTACACATAAATTGTTTCAGTACAACATAAGCATTTTTCTTTGAAACAATGGGTTGGCCAAGTTACGGCAGCTGGCGACTGCAATGCGGGGCTAGTTTCTTCAAATTACTGGTATGCTGTACCGCAAGGCATGAGTGGCTCGCGGCACAGCCTACCTATCACCAATTTCCAGGAACGATGGAAAGTGTTGCTTCGGAAGATGCAGCATGGTTGTAAGGATATTAACGTAGGAAAACAATGCCACTTTGAAAACAGAGACTCGCTTACCTTTAGTAGACTCGGCAGGGATAAGTTCTTGATTGCTATGCACCAGTACAACTGGTAGCTTAAATTAATAATCAACTAATTCTTTGTACAACGCAGTGGTTTTACGAGCAGTTAAATCTTTAGTATAGCTTGACTGCCAAAATTGATTTTGTCCTCTCCGTTTGGTCTCGTTTGATTTATCCCACACTTCAGCCTCAGTGCACTGTATCCGCCCACCTCAGTCTCCTTCGTCCCACTGACCCCGAGCCTGGGCGTCAGCCGGTGACCTTCGCCTCGGGCTCAGGTCCCGACCCAGCAGGGCAGGCTCGCATTCCGATGGTTTTGTACCGTGCTCGCAGCCCAGCGGTTAGCCGCGACACTCCCTGCCATCTTGTGGGCTACTTAGTAGGTGCCAAGTTCTGTTTCAAGTATGGCATTATTGGTGACAAATCATGGCAAGGTTGAGATAAGACTTAAAGAACAGTTAGGAGGGCTAGGTAATGACTTGTTTGTGCCTAATAATTATCACATGTTGATACCATAGGTTGATACAGGCTACTTGCTCTATCATTTGTTTATTTTGGTTTTATTCAGTCTTAGAAACTTTCAGCTCTACAGCGATGCATGGAGACAGCTCCACGAGCTATGGAAACAAGGCAAAACTAACTCAAGAAAACATAAAAGTGTAAAAACGAAGCGGTTAAAAATGTTTGATTTGCATTAACAAGTTATTGTACTACTTTGCCCTCACCGTGGCGCCACCCAGTTGGTTTTAGTGAATAACTCGACAAACCTTCATCCGAAACTTTCAGTACCACCATACAGCGTCCCAAAAATGAATTTGTCTCAGGTGTCGGAGTGGAAAATTGGAGCCGAAAGACCATCAGAGTGGAAATTTATGCTTTCAATGAAGTGTAGATTTTGCTGATATTGTGCATTTTTGTCTATTTATGTCAAAGTCATTATGACATTTATAAAAAAAAGACTCCGATTAAAAAAAAATCACTTTACAGTGGCAGGAAAAAAATTATTTGAATTTGTGTGCTATTTTCCACCCTAATCAGCAGATTGTGGGACACTGCCACTATACGTTTACAGAGCTTTACACATGCCAATCATATTTCCCAAAATTACTGCCGCCTACCGTGAAACCTCAAGGTCGCCGGCGAAACCTCAACGGAACGGCTTTTTTAAAAATAAAAACAGTCTGCACATTTCTTGAAGTAGCATCGCTAAACTTGCACATAGGCTACACATTGGTTACTTCAACTACCAAAACGTCGCACCAAGTTATTGAAATTTTAATGGGACCGAACTATTAAACACCACGCAAAGTTTCGCACCGAGGCAAAAGTTACGTATTTGGTGAAAATTCACGTTATTCTCCTTCAGTGTTGAAAACAACTGCTGGGAGCAGATATTGTGTTGTGTTCTGTTCCAGTTAGTCTTCACGACGAGGAATGATGCCAGGTTCAATTTCAAATGCGTTTCTTCAGGGTTGTCTCAGAGTTGGATCCATCAGTAAAGTTTGCCTCCGGTAGGTTAACTCCCAAAAGGCTCATGAAATCAGCCCAGTATTCGTTAAAGCCTGTCGTTCTGTGGAGCATCACTTCCCTGTTTCGACAACGAAGGCAAAACCGGTTCCACATCGGTAGTTCCGACGCCCCGGAACTGCCTCCTCATCACGCTTTTATTTCCTGCAAACTCCCGAGCCACCTATCCCCAATTGACTAGCACAAAGGGCATGTTCGGCAACGCGACTAATTTGTCGGTTCGGGACGAACTCGTCGGCATTCCCGAATATTCGACCACCCTGCGCTCGACAACACAACGAATCGGTGAATTGGCGAGTTAGCCCGACGAATTTTCTCAGTCGTATAGAGCCAAACCAGTCGTCGCGAGGGCGAAGTTTTTGTAGAGCGAATTATTACAAATGTGATAGTGGACAAATTTACCTGTTGCACGTTTTGGGATGTAAGCGCCATCGACAAGTTAATACTATTCGATAATTTGTTGTGCATGTCTGCCTTGAATTGGTATAGGAATTCTTATCTGATTCTTAATTTGAAAATGGGATTGATGAATAAATCAGGTACTTGAAGGGAAAGTTGTGACGTGGCAGGAAAGTTGGGACGTTAGAATGGTCCGACGGCGGTTCTTGCTCAGAAGTCCACAGATTTGCAGTTGGTAGGTATGCCTTTTATACATAACATGTTTCACTGAAGTTTGGAAACTGTTGGGAAAATTGAAAGGAAGTGTCTTTAACAATACACGGCACAACTCACCTTAACCATCCATTAATGTCTCAGGTTGTGCAGTGTGAAATAATCAGGCCGTCCGGACTTGCTGACGGCAAAGACAAATTCATTTGATACATACCTAATCACAACTGGCAGCGATAGAAATGAAGTTGGAATGAAAACACAACATTCTGTACATGTCCTTCACTACAGATACAGTAAGAAAAACGTTTCGAAATAAATCAAAATGTTTCAAAATAAACTGCTCTACATATTATTATTATTTATTCATTTTTATTTATACACGTCATGAGACAACTCCATGAAGCATGGCTATTCTGCGCCTGGCGTCTATTATTATTATAGATGACGGATCCACCAAAGTTCCACCTGGATTAAATGGCCTGCTCCACCTGAGGTTTTTTTCAATCTCCCTTGGAAACGACGCCACGCAACTAAATAACACTTCCTTGAGATGTATGTTTTATAGGGTCTTGTGTTTAGTGGCGATTAATTGTTGTGAAAGCTGACGACAGCTTATTAAAATGGAGAAAAAATGGAACACTCCTCGTGGAATCAGCTATTTACCGACGCCGTTGATACCATATTGTTACGATACGAGTTCGTCACTGGGGTCGTCTCGACCAATCACCAACCGTTTCGGGGGGGGGGCTGTTTTTCGGAACTTTAGAAGGGAAAATACAATATTTTAGTTACCTTATTGCAAAACCAATAGTCCAGTAAAAGTATGTGTGTTTCATTTCACATGTTTGATCTCATTTGACTTAAAAACAAAATAAAAAATAAACGTGCAACAGGTCAATTATGGAACAATTACAAAGTATACATTTTCTTAATGCGAATCGGCGCCTGTTCAGCTCAGTTCGGCATATTTACTTGACGCCGTCAGCTAGCATACTGTTTCGACAAAGTGCATCCCACATCGGCGTAGTGCACTTCTGCGGCAAAGGGCATTGGAAATCGACAAAGTGCACCGTGTAGACACTGCTCATTGGATTCAGACAAAGTGAAATGGAGGCGAATGCCTTCATCAGATGTAGGCAAGTTCCAATTGACTTAGGCAAGCGTCGTTCAGCTTCGTTGCTAGCCAACTTGTAATTTCAAAAGTTGTATTTTATGCTATCCATTGCGCTCGGCTCGCAATGAGTTCCATTTAGTTAAACCGGTGTTACACCAGACATTCCGAGATACTTGTTATGTCTTCCATGTTGTGAGAAGAGTGACCAGAGTTGTGCAGTTTCTTCGTTAACTACAATGACATTTAACCAGTCATTGCCTGGTGGGAACGCTCGACCCTCCTCCTTAAGAGCTTTGGCAATAACCAAACAATAAAGGTGAAATATTAAGAAATACGACCAGTTTAACGTCCAAAGAGAGAAAATGTTAAGGGCTACAGAATATACATTTTGGAAGTCCTATTATAATGCCCAAAACTTCCAAAAAAAACATAGGTACTAGTGATACAAATTGGAGTCCAAATTTTTGGACCTCCGAAAATAGTCCGATTCCGATTTGGACTTCGGACGCTCAGCCACAATTTTCTTGGACAACGTTCGGACAGGGCATTTTGGCATAATTTACGGATTTTCCTACCTTATAGGTTTCCAGACATTAATGCAGCTTGAAATGATTTCTTACAGCGTCCCTGCCCATCAATTCTGCTTGTGTGCAAATAAAACTTGCAATGAACAAAAATGTCCTGCAGATGAATGTAAAACATCCATCAGAAATGTCAGAGATTGAAAATGTTTAAAAATTGGAAAAATTTTGGACTTCAAAACTCTTCGGACACTTTTCTGACAACATTGTCAGAATGGATTGGACTTTGAATCGGACGTGATTTGAACAATGTCCGAATCTTACATCACTAATAGGTACCTACTTTTTGGGAGATTCCTTAGAAAGGTTGATTTTAGAATATATTTCAAAAACATTACATGGATATTAAAGAAACACATATGAGCTATTCCGAAACGGAATTTTAGGAAGCATATCCTTTCGACTGACTTACGGCTTTTAAGGTTTAAGCAACACCAGATCTCGTTCTGTGGCCAGCTACGTAAGTACAAATGAACGCCACCACTGCTTTTCTGAGGCACTGCTAATCCAGAAACATGTATTTACACATATTCTCAATTTTAAAGGGAATGTTAGTGTTTAGAAATGTCAGCTAAATGTATATGTAAGTGTGGATCTTCTAGCTTGATATTTATGATGTGTTCTATAATTTTTTTACCTTATTCTGTTTTAAAAGAGAACTAGAATCTAAACATGAAAATTGTAAGTACCTGCAAGCTGTAATGGTTTGTCCAGCACTGTGTCCTAATGCCCTTCTCTAATCAGGAAGTTATCTAATTTTCTAATCCAAAACTTTGGCGATCGCATCGCAAATGAAAAAATGTTTGTTGTCTTTTTTCAACTTTTATTTATCTTTTTATTTCCTGATAACTATTTTAAATGATATTTCTAAATAGGTAATCTTTATTTCAACATTATACACGCAAAAGTCGCTTGACGAATACCAACTGGCAACAATCGTGATTGAATATCCAAGACTTTTTAGAGAGGGAGAATTTTGAGGAACGGTAGATGATAAAATGTAATAATAATGCAATTATTTCACTTCAAGCCTTTGTGTTTGCTCGTAAGTTAATTTGTCATCTACGTGAGTATCATTTGTCTCTTAAGTTGCATGAAAACCCGGAGATATTATGAAAATCAGTCACGAGGTTCGATGTGTTTCGAAGAAATACTGGTCTAAAAAAACTATCTGAGCAAACAAGTACTTGTGGAGCGCAAACATAACTTTCAGAGTGTTTTTCGTTACATACAGACAAGACATAGCAAAATAACTTTAGATTTCATCTATAATTTATTTCCCTGTGTCGAAATGCATAGTTAACTAAAAAAAAGTGGAAAAACCCTTACATTCCCTTTAACCTTGTGTTACCTGACCATTACCTTGACTTTTGTCAACAATGACACATAAGCTCTTACGGGATGAGTGCAAAACTTTGAAAGCAATTTAGGTGATCATGACCGCAATCAAAGTATGACAAATACACCCAGTTTGCACTTTGTCATCACTTTCGCCCAGCAGATACCTTAGTTGTAAATCAAATATCCTATGGATTGAGCGTTTTCGAATGTCTTCTTAGGCGTATCGCTGCTATGATTGGTTGTGAATATACCAGAGTTGTATTTCCTTCCCCTCATGTCAATGACATTTGGTTGAAGTTCCAATCAATGGTGTGTAACGTTCCATTAATTTATTTGGGAAAGAACATTTTTGCATTCGCGAAATCATTTTCAAATCGTCCAAATTGATTAAGAATTGACTGAAAAAAAATGCAACTTCAAGGGAGTGTGTCTACTGTTCTTTATCGCCCAAAAGATTTTGCCTACAATCAATAGCTATTGTTTTTACCTTTGAATGAAATAAAAGTCTTAGATAAGCCTCAAATAATTGAATTTTTGCTTTAATTGTTTCAGCATATTGAAGCGACATTTTCTATGATGAAGGCAAACAGACGAAAGAAGAAGTAATGTAATATGGCGCACGTAAAACATTTTATGACTGATTACGAATGGCAGTTGTAAACAAACAGTCGAAGCAGAACCGGGGCTCTGTTTGAATGCTGCCATCAGCGCTCACGAGCTGTTTAA
>JARFNZ010135420.1:0-10897 GCA_031763405.1 Balanus nubilus
CTCCCTCTCTCCCTCTCTCCCTCTCTCCCTCTCTCCCTCTCTCCCTCTCCCTCTCTCTCTCTCTTTCTCTTTATCTATGTCTCCTCCCTCTTCTCTTCTTATCTCATTTCTGTTTCCGATTTAACTCTTGCCAAACCACAATTCAGAGATGTATTTTTTTCCCTGATGAAGATATCGCTCGGTTCGGTGCTGCCGTACCGCCTGTAGGTAGGGCGGTTTTACGACGGTTTTATTCGCTGGCCCGTGTCAGAGCGCGGCAACTGCTGTTTAAATTTTACTGGCACGGTGACGGCGCAAACATGTGGCGTTTATGTTCCAATTCGGAAGTGGGAACGGTCGTCAGTCATGCTGTTATGTGGTGCAACCGGCAGCACGGCAAACGGTGGGAGTGCTTCAGCACCAATTTTTTATAGGTTATGTGACCGATGCTCCTGAAACACATCACCACTGATGCCATTACGGTTCAGGCGTTGACGCGCCGCAGTGATATCACAGCTGAATCGTGGGTCGAATCTGGTGCCGAATGTGTGAGTGTGGCAAAAAGACTGTCTAGCTGCCGGCTGTCTGCCGTATGGCTCCCGGGATGTTGCGGCTCCCCACCCGCAGACGGGATGACTGCACGCGCAGGGAGTGGCCAGAGCGACTATTTACCGTCTCAAAATGACGCAATTTGCCATACATTTACAGCGGCAATAACAATTTGCCATCGCCATGAATCACGCGTGCGACCCCGTTTTCCGGCACTGCGCGGTCAAGTGGTTGCAATTTCAACACGATTTACCCGACTTTCGTAAACCAAATGTTGAGAAAGGCCATCTATTCCAGTCACTAAGTAGTACGTATTTTTGGGATAACTATTTGCTAACTCGTTTGCGCCAAATTGAAGGAAATAACGGGAAAGTTACGGGGCAATTGGCTGCACCATTATTTTCTCGTTTTAGGCCAGGCTGCCACAAAACATGTCTTCTAAGACTATCAACGTCCCGGGTTTAGCGTCAGTAGTATTTAACTTTATGCTTTTAAATCTGTTTAGTCAGCATTAAAATGATAAGCGGGACACTAGGGTGGCCACAATTGCATGCAAATTAATTTAAATAAGCCACTCCCTGTAGTGTTGGAAAATACCAGCGGAAGAGCTCTGCTAAAATGATCTCCAGGCATGGACTTCACTGCATTTCTCGCTATCTTTTAATGTGCATGTTCGGTAATACAATTAGTCTCAATGGTTAGTTTCCACGAACACAATGTTGGGGAGCTAGAGGCCTATTTTCGATGTGTGCCGCCGTGTTTTCCATGGTTCTGTTCTTGGAATAATTTGATTAGTCTGGCATTCGGTGCATATCACTTTGCTGGCATCGTATTTGACAGTGTACGGAAGCAAGTTAACCTTCGCCCTGGTGTGGGGGGGGGGGCCAAAATGCCCACCCCCCGGGTTTTTCGCCTGCAGTGTAAACACGGCGGCGCGTAGCGTCGCCAAATTTAGCACAGCTGTTTGGACATAAATTCCACATATTTTGCAATAATTTTGGCCCCAGGTCATGTCAGGTCAGGTCACCAGGTCACGTTAAGTGACCTTACCTCCAAACATGTTTGCGGTCGTGCCCAGCCCAAAGTGTTTGTCTGAAAAAATCAAAGTTGGATGATTTCATAAGAGTATAGATATCTACAATTCGTATATTTCGGATTTTCGATATCGGTGACCTGAGGTCAGGTCAATTTCTTGACCTTTCCATTATAAGTCAATGGGGAAATATTCAAATGCTCCATATTTGAAAGAGAGGAATCGGATTAGTCTCATTTCTTTAAGATCATGGTATCTTTGCCAATTGTTGATGACCCAAGTGCAACTTTTGATTCGCGACCCCTGTAAAGGTCATCTAAGGTCACCTTAGGTAACTTCCTATTTTTTTGCCAATAACTCATGATAGAGTAGAGATAGGAACGTGCAAAAAACACCATTGCGTTCGTCTGGCCAAGACGCATCGGCTCATATCCGACATGACTCAATTTGACCTACTTAGGTCAACACATGACATTGACCTGCGGTCAAATATTGAAAGTAATTTGTTAAGGTCACCAAATATATGTTTCGATGCATCTTGACGAGAAAAAAAACACGATGGTGTCAGAATAAATGTCCTATCTGTAACAGTGAAAAGGTTATTCGCGAAAAACCGTTCTCCAGGAAAACAGCATTTTGAACTTTGATGACCTCTGGAGCCTCAACTATTGCCTTTAGCTCAAATCTGATGAAACAACGTTGCTGGAGCGTTTCAAGGGTTATCTATTGCTTTCTTTGATTTCTTACTAGCTATCATAGTTCCCGATATATCGAGGGATTTCTGGATCAAGATCCCAAAACGGGATAATTTGACATATGATGACCTCTGGTGACCTCAATATTGACCTGAATAAAAAATGACCTAAGTAATTTGGAATAACATTTTGGAGAGCATTCGTTTGTTTTTTCCGCGCATTTCTATCTTTCTTAGTTTTGGAGGTAGTGGGGGGAGTCATTATGACCCCCTCACCCCCCCCCCCCCCACCCTCCCACCAGGGTGAAGGTGGCTCAGAGGCCTACCAGGGCGCGGGTTAATGGCGGCGTAGCAAGTAGCATGCTCTTAGTTCGTGTGATTGTCATTGCCAACTAGCGCCAGAGTGTGTAATGATATGTACTTATGTCTGACAGTATGTCAGTACTGTATATCACTGACTGCTTTCCTCTATGGTGGTGGTGGCGGTGGCGGTGTTGGTGGTGACTGATGATGAAGACTCTGGTCATTCCGATCTTCTCTCCGTCGTCGCTAATTGACCTGTTACACGTCGGTGTGTTTACTTTTGTATTAAGCCGCACAAGTAAGACACGCAATTTTTCTGGGCTTCTCTTTTTACTTGTACTGGACGTTTTGATTTTAGATGAATACAATCATTGTATTTTCCTCTAAAACATCTTAAAAGCGACTCTCAGCCAAACGGAAGGTGATTGGTGGAGATCGCGTGACCTAGTAGCATCGTAGCCGTTTCCATGTGAATTTGTATTTATTTATTTTGTAATGAGTTACTGGGCTAATTAAATAGCCAGTTAATTCGTACTTTGTCCATGTCCGAAGACAGCCTATTTATATCGCCAGCCAGTACATTCTCTGTCCGTACCCCGCTCAAGTATATCGATGAATTTTCGGTCACCCCCGAAATCGAATCCTTGATTGGTGATCGCCAACAGGTGGCGACGCAAACAATATTTTGTCCTTAATTCGAGTCGGATTGACGCCAAATTTTAAGACGATGATGGAATCCCGTTTCCTCGCTCGGGTACCAAAGATCGCGCACCTAGTCGCAACCATTGTTGAATTATTTACCTTTTTATAGGATGGCACACACGCACGGCACCTTGCGACACTTGGTGCGGTTCATTTGGAAACATTAAATTTCATTCCATATTTTTTTTTACTGCGGTTGAGGTGCACAACATGTGCAGACTGTTTTTGTTTTTATTCCCACTTCCATTTTATTTTATCGATACCAGTTTGGGATAAGGTATGTTTTATATGAAGGCGTCTCCGTCAGCAATTTAGGAGAATATGAAAATTCCGCACTGCTCTGACTCAACTACTGATGGATGGTTAGGGTGAGTTTATGCTTTATATGGTTGAAAACACTTCTCTTCATTTCCCAAACTTTAATGAAACCATGTTATAAAAATAATAAACCAATATTAATATTAGTATATAAAATATTAATATAAAATATATAGTTATATGAATGTGAAACAATATTAATACAAATATACAAAATATTTATATGAAGCATATAGTTATGAGTATGAAACAATAATAATATAACATATTTAGTTATATGAATATGAAACAATATTAATATAGATATATAAAATATGAATATAAAGCATATAGTTATGAGTATGAAACAATATTGATATACAATGTATAGCTATATATAAAACAACACCAACTCTAAATGTCTTGCTGCCTTCCGCTCAGCAATCACCGTCGGGCCGAACAAGTAACGTCACTACTTCGATATTAAGGGCCTGATTTATTCGACCTGTTTTGGGAGCCCATTTTTTAAGCGGGAAATCAATTAGCAAATTTAGGTAGATATAAAGGAGAGTAGGGTTAGACGTCTAGGGCTCAGAGAAACGTAAAATACGGCAAAACCACGTAAAAATCCTGATACATATTTTAGCCTTTACACATGCTGAAAATGTTTCCCTTAACTAAATAATACAGGCGATTGCTATGAATCGCGCCATTTATCATATTTTGTTCATTCTGAAGGCATGTTAGGTGGCGTCTTACCTCACCGGTAGGATGAGCGCCCCCCCCCCGCGCAACCCGCCTCTCACCCCCTCTCTCCAACCGGCCACCGTGCTGGGTTTCTGATTGATTAGCTTGCATTCATCACGTCCACCACCAAACACGCAAGCTAGTAGAATAGTCCCAAAACAGTTTCATCGGTAACTGAATGCGAACCTGATTGTGCTAAGAGCAGAGCTAGCCGAGGACAAGGTATGTAGTTTTAAAATTGAGTTATAACCCTTTCGATTTGGCTGACATTTTGTACCCACAACCATAGGATATATCTCCAATCACATTCAAATGATTTTTTTTTTTTTTTGGGGGGGGGGTAAATTTGCATAGGTCACGAGAGAGAGAGAGAGGCTACAAATTTATCAGTATACTTATATATCACTTACAGTGTTATTTACATCCGCTTGAGACGAATTGTTTGTTAAAAGAACATCGAAAATAGAAAGGAGACCTCGTCATAATTAAAAGATGAAATCAAATAGAACATAAAGTATCAATTTAATAAATCAAATAAAGGAATCAAATGTAAAATAAAATAACAGATCACCTCGTCGACGCTTGCGCAAGAGAAGTAAATTTATCCGCAGTAAGCAAACGAGACTTGGGCTTCAAACCAAATATTTTTTTTGTTCATGCGATTTCTCAGGTTTCCATTAGAGGGAGTTTTTCCGTCTTACCCATCGTGACATCCCCACTTTCCCCTATACCGAAATATCTTAGATAATATAAACTCTTCGGTAGTGCTTATTTGCTACGTCGTGCAACAGGCTTATTAAGACCTCCGTTTGTGGTGTCAAAACACGTAATCTATGCTGAAACATACTGGTGGATCCAGGGAGCATTAGGGGCAGATGCCCCCCCCCCCAAAAAAAAAGAAGAAAAAAAGAAGAAATAATCTTAAATAAATTTACACGCTTTCTTATGTAGAGGAAAATGTAAGGAACTTTAACTGAGGAATATTTGTTTTAAAATGTCTAGCAATGCATAAGGAAGATCTAATGAGTTATTCGAATTTTATTAAGCTTCTTGGGATGTTGCCCCCCACCCCCCTACAAACCGCCCGAAACCGCCGTTCTGGATCCGCCATTTCTGAGACACACATGATGCCCACAACAAATGTAATGTGCCGGAGGCAGAATCGAACATGAACTGTGCACCGTTCTTTGCATACCCATAAATGCGCACTGGCGGATCCAGTAAGGCGATTTCAGGTGGTTTGGAGGGTGGGCGCAAATTCCAAAAAGTTTAACAGAATTCTGAAGCCTCATCCAATTTCGCTCCATTATACATTGGTAGTTGATATAAAACAAAACTTTGTTAATATTAAAAGTTGATTGGGTTTTCTTTTATATCAGGAAATGTAACAATTATGTGCCGACTTCGGGCGTTATTTTTGGAGGGGGCACGCCGCGGTAAGCCCCGCTGGATCGGTTAGATCAGATGAGGCGTTAGCATGTGCTTTACGGGACATGTCACCCTCTACCCCGCTGTCACAGGCCCTTCCATATACGGGATATGTAGAGGTCTGTGTCTCTGTGTCTTCAAATGTCCGTCACTAACGATCTCCATGCCATCTCATCTATAACCATATCATCTGTCCTGTCAGCCCTGTCCCGTCATCGGCCATCGCCCGTTCCCCGGGCGGCGGGATTCTCCGACGCCACGTCCGTTTCGCCGGCTCCGTCTCGCCGCGGCGGCCTCCACAGCCACGTAAATCTCGACAACGGCATCGTATTTCATTGGCGGCATTGCTCTGATGGCACGGCGTCACGCTCGGCCGCGCCGCCGCGCGTTGCATGCCGCATTGTTGAGTAGCACCTCCAGTACGGGTGCGGCTAATGTCTGCCGGCGCGCCAGGCCGGCCCGAGCGGCGGCCGCGCCGCGCCGCGCCACCTCCGTTTCAATTAGAAAATTGCCATGTTCCCGTATCGTAAATTACGTGGTAAGCATGAAGTGCTGATAATTTACGAAGCGGCTAAAATACGAGCGCCAGAATGGGCTCGGATTACAGGGACGGAGCGAATCAAATGGCTAATTTCTTGTTGTGGAGAACGTTAGATTTTATTGGGACTCGTTTAGTTGGGGAAAGCCGGCCGGACGCATAATTAGCGTTGATTTGCGAGCAGCCCGCCGCCGCGGCGTCCATCACGGGCCGCTTTATGCGGTAATTGTTTCGAATCAGACGCGCTGCCCGCCGCGCCGGCGGGCCGCATAAAAAACGCCAAACGAGTGCCACAAACACGACTCGAAACCGGGCCGTAAAACCCGATATGCCGTATAGGGCGGTGGTCAGCTGCCGTGTAGGGCAGCACTGGCCAACCGCCGGGCCTGCAGTCACTTGGCACGTGGTGATGCACCCTCTAAAAGAGCGCTAAAAATGTCGTAAAATGGCGTAAACGGGCAGTGGCAACGGCGGCGTCAAAAGCGGCGGCAGCGGTAGCAGCGGCGGCGTTAGCAGCGATGCGGTAACTACTCGGCGCAACGCATTGCAACTACTAGACACCGGTGCTCGATCAGTTCGAAGTCAATATTCCTCCTAACACCATCGATTTGTCCATCAACAAGATTAGAGCTGCCAGATTTCTGACGCTGTCCCGCGGCGCCGACCATCGGACAAAGGACCGGCCGGCAGCGCGTAGCCGCGCAAGCCGCTCGAGCCGCGCGCGCTGTCCGCACAGTGATTTATCGGTCTGACCGGTAACAGCATAATACCGCCCGTTGGTAATTAATTATGCCATGGCGATCCGCTTTTGCACAGCGGCAATTAATCAACTCGGCAAGTGAGCGGTGCAAGCGGGCGTCGCATGTGAGCTTCCCGACGAAGATGTCATTTTGACGGGCTACTCATCACTGGTGTTGGGTGTTTCGGGCTGTGCGGAGATGGCGCTGGGTAATGCTGAGGTGGTGGTACGTTATGTGGGGGGCCGTACGGATGGCCTGTGCGGAGGCGGGCTGGATGGACGCAGCCGCGTCGCTCTATTTGCACTACTGCCAGCCGTGCGTTGCGTGCGTACACGCAATGCGCAACTCACTCGCCATACTTCAGTTGACAGTTGCGTGATGAAAACCAGGGTACCTTTGACACAGCGACTGTGATTTATTGTCCAGCTTGAGTAGGCGAGGTGAAAGGAACGCCCGGTGGTCACGTGTGCAAAGCTGACCCATCTTCCGATACTGATTGATGGATGCTTTGAAAAGACAACCACCACACACATGTTCTCGCGGCCAAAGGTGACGCAATCCATGGAACAGGTGACATTGTGTCCCGTCTGCAAAGCCTCTAACAACATTGATCGGTCTTTTTTGACAATTTTGACACTGATCATCATCGATTTAGGGTGTGTCTGCAAGTTTATATGCCTCCAATATCATTCCAGAGCTTTTTTAACGCTAGTTCCGCTGTCATGCACTGAATGGACATTCCGAAATGCTCCTTACTTGTGATCAGTATCAGCTTTTAGCGCTATAAATCATTAGAAGGCACTGTCCTCTATGAATTAAGTATTGATATCTACACACTTTCCGAGGAGAGTCCAGCGAGTAATCCTTGTCACAGCTCGTTCGGTTTTATCCTTCTCAGGAAATATGTCGCACTTCAGCTCAACCTGATATCTGTACACTAACATCCTAAATAATGTATAAAATGCAGTTAAGTGCTACAAGCTGATAAGACCAGGAAGACAACAGAATCTGTTAAATCTATAAACCCAACAGGAGCAGAAACATTTAAAACTTTCCTGAAGTTGACGTATCAAGATGGCGGCACCGTGACATGCACGCGCGCCTCCATTGTTTTCACCGAGCGACTAAACGCCGCTCAATTTAGATGGCAAACAAAAGATGTTAGGTATACAAAAGTGTTTGCGGTGACAGCTCAAAGGATTGCCTTCGCGTGACTGAACCTTACCGAGGTAACAGAGTGGTGTCTAGTGCATGCAGTAGTATATTTAAAACGACAAAAGCTGAATAGTGTAAGTATTCGGGCATTCATGCAAGTCATATACCTGTTGAAGAATTTTGTACTGCCAAAAATGGCTTATAGCTACTCCATTGTAACGTATTTTGCACCAAATGGTGACATTTTTGTCGTGTGTATCGTGAAAATGCAGTTATATTCACGTATTCTTTATTGCTTCAAATTTGCTATTTAGTTATCTGTAGCAAACTGCAAGACAATGTCTTTCACGTGTAATGTTGATTAGCATTAACCATAATATTATTGTTTCTTTACTACTGCTTTACCTTATATTACAACCTACATAATTACATAGCGCTTACATATATACGTCGAAAATACGTATCTGTGTAAGCCACAACTAAGACTGAATGACAAAAATGTTGTAAGCTACGCCCTAAAATTTATATTGAGGTCGCTTAGAACACTTGGAACAGGAAAAACACGTGTTCCTCTGTCCGCGTTCATATGATGGATCGCTTGTTTTCTGCAATGTTCTGTTCAACTCTGCAAAAACCTGCAAAAGTCATTCATGGAGTAGATGGGAATGTGGGGAATGCAATATACCTGACCGTTCAAGAGATAAAAAGTAATTTCAACAGCGATCTATAATGCACTCTGTGTGCTCTGGTAGGAGAAAGTTGTCGGAAGGAAGGGCTTCATAAGGTCTCCCCGACATTTCACATGACATGCAGAGTGCCAAAAGCTGTTAAACTCTGCGTACTGCAGATGAAAGGAGATGAAATCAGACAATAAAGCGTGTCCGACAAGGGAACACGGGGCAGGGCAGCAATATCCGATCTGCTTTTTTACGAATATCTTGCAACAACGTAGAATGCTGAAAAGGCAAAGATGGTTGGATATAATTTAAGCTAGCAGTGCTTTTCGACACAGGACGCAAAAAAGCATACACAATTTAAGCAATTCTGCTAGATCATGACTGCGAGCAACGTAAAACACTCTTAAACTTAGTTTTTTGCTCCACGCTTACATTAAAGTACCTGCTTGCTCGGATGGAGCCATTTAGACCATTATTATTCGAAGCACGTCGAGCACCTGAATAATTTTCATAATCTCCACGGCGTCAGCATTAGTTTTAATAAATAGGTAACACCATCCAAGTGGGTGGACAATTCTGGTGAGCATTGAGCACACAAAATCGTTTGAATGTGAAGCAATTGCATTATTATCACATTTCACTAACTATCGTACCTCCAAGTTCCCTCCCTCTAAATAGCTTCTGGGGACATCTTCAAAGTCGTAGTGTTGCTAGTCTATGTTTTATCATTAGGTTCATTCTGCTAAACAATGTGTATATCCGTCCCGTTGGAAATTGTTGCCAGTTTGAATTCGCTTAGTTTTTTTTTACGTGAGAAACTAATATTTAAAAAGATATAGTGCAGATTAATTAAGGCTAGGAAGATTAATTAAAGATGAAAAAGCAAATAAAGATTTAAATGATAAAGAAGTATTTAATTTCAACTGCACAGTAAACGCCGTATTGCTAATCTGGGTGATTAGAGGGGCAGTATTATCCTGGTGCTGCAGATCAAATCATGGCGTCTTACACAAATATTACGGAAGTTTTATGTTTAAGTTTTAGCTTGATTCAACAGAATAAGGTAGAATTTACATAAAAGCACCATAAATATCAAAGTAAAAAATCCATACTTACATATGATTAACACGCGCAGTGGAGCGGGGGGGGCGAAAGCCGCCCCCCCCCCGTTTTTTCGAGCATAGCTGGATTATATGAAATCTCAAGTGTCTAAAACTTGTTTATCTCGGATTTTCGGTTGCGGTGACCTGAGGTAAGGTCAATCTCGTGACCTCACCATTATAAGTCAATAGGAGAAAATTCAAATCCTTCCTGTTCAACAAAAACCAATCGGATCAGACCAATTCTTTCAGGATATCTCCTTAGCCCATTATTGATGAATCAATTGCAACTTTTGACCAGCGACCCCCTGTTAGGTCATCTGAGGTCATCCGAGGTCACGAACACTTTTTTACCAATAACTTTTGATAAAGAAGAGATAGAAACGTGCGACAGGCACCAATGTGTTCCTCTAATCAAGGCGCATCGACTGAAATGCAACTTGAACTACTTAGGTCACATTGACCTTGACTTTGACCTTGACCCGAGGTCAAATTTTGAGATTGACCTAAACATGTCAAATTTGGTATACTTCAAACCACCTTGACCAGAGAAACACAATGGTATCAGAATAATTATCCTATCTTTGCTAGATAAAAAGGTATTCTCGAACGAATTTTCGCTGAAAAAACAGTTTTTTTTATTTGATGACCTCTGGAGCCTAAACTGTTGACCTGAGGTCAAATCTGATGTCACGCTTAAAAGGGAGCGTTCCAAGGGCTTTCGAATGCCGTTTGAGGATTCCTCCTAGCTATGATAATTCTTGAGATATTGCGAAGTTTCCGGAAAATGTCCTTATATGGGAAATGTGACCTCATTTGACCTCATTTGACCTCGAAGATACTGACCTAGGGTCATGAAATTTGCACACAATAAAGTTACCCCTCGCCCCCGCCTACCCCCCAAATTTCGTTATTCTAGGAGTTTATAGGAGCTGAGGTCTTAGGACGGGGGGCG
>JARFNZ010135431.1:0-10896 GCA_031763405.1 Balanus nubilus
CCTTTCTGAGCTGTACGTGTGTGGTCGCCCCCGTGAGCCCTTGGCCGGAAACTGTATCGGGGTACTAACCCGAACAGCTATTGTTCCCAAAGTAGCGGTGCCTACCAGCACCAGATGACCTGATGAAGCATAGATTCTGAAACTTTCCCGGAAATTTATCGATACGTTTTTAGTAAAATAGACTTAAAAATTATCTTTAAAAAATCCCCACAGATTTATAATGGGCAAAACCGGCAAAACAAAAACAAAAACGGCAAAAACTTATAATGGGCAAATATTTTTCACGCTCTAGCGGACCCCACCAGTGCCTAGACGGACAAATTAGACAGGTATTCTGAAATTTTCTAAAAAATGCACTGATACGTTTTCAGTGCACCACACCCTGTCGCCAATTTGCCTAAAGCAAAAAAAAACAAGCGCCAGAGCACGGCTCGGGCAGCTTTTCGATTGAAAAGCTCAATTGCAAGCAATAGATCTTTTGCACTATTGAAACGACAACCTTCGGTTATCACATATTAGTTTTTGATGAAAATGACCGTTTATGTCCGGGCGATACAATGATACTTTCCCTAACGTACGGTTTTTATCAACAAATTTCAATAGTCAAGTAGGAACCTATTGAGGACGATCATTTTCAAACAGACTGTTCATTGTTTTTTTCCGGTCTCTATTGAAGATGGTCTCTATTTGATGGTCAGACAGGAGAGCTCTATCGCATATCACATTTTCAAAAAGGTGTGAATGTTAAGATAAGATAAAATATCCTTTTGCTCATGATGCATGTAGTGATAGTTATAAAAAAAAAAATTCCACCTCGGGTATTATTCAGTGGACACTGGACAGTTCATTGGTCTTTTCCGGTCTCTATTAAAGATCCAAGGCTGCAAATATATTGTTATTTTTGACAACGCTCAATAAGAACATATCATGAGCACAAAGTTATCCAATTTTGTCTTAATCGGAATAACAATGCTTAAAATTACGTTTTGAGATAGCAAAAGGTGTAAATGACCCTTTTAAAGATCATTGGGCGCCACGTCGCACAAAGCATGTGCGAGTGTTATGGAGGCTCTTAGTTTGAGCTTTGGGGCCCCCATTAATAGAGGCCCCTTGGTGACTTTGCACATCCTACCAAAATTGTAATCCGCAGCCACTGATTGAGAAGGATGGATATGGATTCAAATAGGTAATCGCGAACATTTTGGTACATGGGACAATTTAGGACGAAATGGTGCACAGTTTCATTAGGTGATCCGCATTGGCACTGGGGGTCTGGTGTGACTTCACCCAGAAGGGCAGAACGCTGACCAACGCTGCGGCTCGTGTCAGGGCTTCGTCAGCGAGGTCGTCCCCGTGTGCCGTCTCAGCGTTCGGTCCAAAGTCGCTTGATACAGCACGATGCACTCGGCTGTTGGCCGTTGCCGCTTGTTCATTGGTGTGCAATCGGCATGCACGCATGATGGTATACAAAAATGCACACGTGAGGGTAGACTTGTGCGTGAGAAGCGGATTGATGCACACAGTTGTCCAACTTTGTATTTTACTAAACTACCTGCACTTTCTGTGATAACTTATAATTTTTACAAAGGTAAGAATCCGATATTACGATATGTAGGTATGTGACAGAATATGGACATCCTCTATTTCAATCAAGCTCAAGGACGAAGTTCAATTAAGAACCGCAGGAAAAGAGATCTCTTCTCTTTGTCATTAGGGTGAAAAGGAAATTAATTAATTCCCAATATGCATACCAATAGATGTTCCTCGCAATTTATCAGATCGGGTACATGATATACATAGTTAATTTGTTAAACGCGGTCCAAATTGTTTTCAGAATGTAATGTATAGGTTATGCTTACGTTCCTTTGAAAATGGAGTGAGTGGCTGCGGATGCTACTTTAGTAGCCGTGTCTTTGGGAAATAACGCACTTCAACAATTTCTTCAACCTCCTTTATATACTGGTATATTTCTTAATCATATTTCCGGATATGCTATCTGCAAGTTAGCATTGTCAGATTCTTTGGCCATAATGAATGAACAAAGGGCTCTTATTCGCCTACTTATGTCTTACTACTCGACTATATAAAACAAAGTATGTAATTGTAAAACCTTAGATTGTCGAGTTACATGTTAATGAAGCAACAATTACCTTAATACAAATATCCGCAGAATATGAGTTATTTTCAATTGTTTACCATTTATTATGCTCTCTCTCTCTCTCTATTTACGCCAGCGTAGTCCACGTGTGACTATGACGTGAGGCGTGTGACTGGGATCAAAAAATAAACTTGATATTCCCGATCTTCAGAAGTCGAGCTGCGTGCGGTCTCCCTAATGACCGACCACTACTCTGATCAGCGCTTAGCCCTTCTGGGTGACGTCACACGCCAGAGGCACGCGCAGCCGGGCCATGACTGGTGGACATCGGGTCAAATAATAACAGACACTTCGGACATTTTTCGAACGGGCGAATGCGCTATGGGTACAGGTAAAAAGGTTTCTGCTTCAATGGTGAATCCACCAGTCAGGCGTGCATTCTGAGGGAAGCATGCCTTTTTATAACATTACTTGAATCAATATTGGATAAGTTTGTAAAGCAATGCTGGCGGTTTTAGACTGACCAAAATGGTTTTAATATTTGTTTTTACAAAACTTAAATTAAAACGTACTTGCACACATTCATATATTTTAGGTTGATATTGGCCATAAATGATAACGCTTTACAGCTCTGCGTAATTTGTATTGTTAAGCACCCTCAGGGTTTGACGGTACGGCGGTGTAATCAGAGAAGCACTTGTTAATTGTCAATTTTTATATCCCAGTAGCATTTTTCATAAAACAAACATATAACTTGCACCCATTTTCACGTGCACCGTGCGAGCCTATTGACAAATCGAATGCCAGTTTTTCTTCCAATTTCTGTTCCTTGAAATTCGATAGCTACATTTCACTGTTAAAATCATCACCGTTTTTCCCCATACACCATATATGTGAATACGGGTGTAAGTTTTATATTAGTGGTATGAATAAGGCTACAAAGGGGTTCAAGCATTAAAAAAATGAGAAGGGAGCCTACTATTATTTTTCAGAGCTTTGGGCTTGATAATTCAGGGTCACTTGCTGAATTTGTATATGGCTGCTAACTTTCCGTGGAACGTGGAATGACGCATTACTGAGCGATGCTGTTAATGAGATATTTGTGATCGAGTCGTTTTAAATTACTGCACGAGCGCGCACGCGATTGCAGTAGTTTTGAACAACGCCGAAATCTCAAATATCTACTTCCCAGCAGAGTTCGTCAAGGGTTTTACTGTAAGCTGTTATAATACTGTGGTAGAAAACACATCGTAGTGGGCCGATACTACAAATATCTATTACCAAGCAGAATGCATTATTCGGCATATTTGCATTATTCGGTATACGTTACAGGTAGCGAAATAGTCGTTTAGATTCAATCGCTTTTATTTTAGACAACGCCTGGTAAACTTGGTTAGGACAGAGTCGGCGAAAAACCAGTTCCTTTTTTGCAAGTCAACGAAGGTCCATGGAGAAACCCTTGTCATCATCCATTTAATTGTTGTCATAATTCTATATGTGTGGCTTCCCCGGGAACACCGGGAAGACAATGCAATTCTAAACAGATATTTCGTTCTCAGACCTCACCAAAAACAGGCTGTCATCCCGCCGCCCACTTTGACAGGGGCGAAATGATTGTCTCGGTTTTTGCGTACCGTATAACAAACATTTGTGTTTTCTTTGGTGAGGCGGGGTGCTTTCGCCTATTTCGCCATTCCTTCTCCGTCTTTGGCCTTCAGCATCATTAGTGTACAGCCGAACAGGGTTTTTCCATTGATTCAATGCTTAACTTGAGCCGTTCACTAACAGAAGTGTTAATGAACACCCGGAAGTGATAATGCACTGCTGAGCCTGAACTCGAAAAATTCGCACTTCACTATACTTTTGCCACAGAACGGCCATGCACTAAATCGTTTTATGCACTCGTGACAATAAAGATTCAGGTTATGAACTCGCCTTTAGCTCGTTCATAAACTGTATCGTTAATGTCACTCTTGCATAAAACTATATGGCTACAGACGCATACTAGCGCCTAGCTTGTACATCAATAGCTGTTGACTGATGATGTTGCAGATGAAACTGAACTGCTGTAGATGGACGGGAGTCTTTTTAGCAAACGTCAATCAGCAAAAAAGACGCGAGTCATTCACAGCTGGTGACGTTTTATCATGTGGTGTGTAGTAGGCGAACGATCGGCTGTTCTGGTCTGAATCAGCGCGACAGGACGCCTCTGAGCTCAGCGGGCAGCGGTGAAACTTACCTCATCCCTGGAGACTGTCGAGCTGGACCCTCCCTGGAGACTGTCGAGCTGGACCCTCCCTGGAGACTGTCGAGCTGGACCCTCCCCGGCGGCGGCGACCCGGGCCAGTGCCGCATACCAACTCTCACGTCCCAATACGCACGACAAATCGCAGCCGGTTGCCATGGCGATCAGACACAGCACACGTCCTGATTGGCAAACTGCGGGGCTGACACCGCCCCCCTCCGGACTAAGTCGCCAGGACGTCGCCCAGGCAACGCATGTATCACTGCTGCGAGCGGCAGCGGCAGTCGGATCAATAGCAGACCGGAGAGAAAATCCTGAAAAAGGTTGGTGCGGCGCGCCGTCTCCAGCCGTCCGATGATCGCTAATGGTGAAAGCCGGACTTAGTGCACCCGTGCACCGTTCCCATAGCGACCGCGGAGCCTGGCGCCCGAAGGACGGGCTTCTTGAATCGGCTTGTACCGGACACGGATTGGCAAGGATTCATCTTATTCTTGAATCGGCTTGTACCGGACACGGATTGGCAAGGATTCATCTTATATTGTTTCCTTTTTGATAAAGCGCAAATACCATTTTGTACTGATTCGCTAACATTTCGCGAACGGCGAAGAATTTGACAATGAAACAAATTCTCCTTTTTGCACCGTATTGATGAGAATGCAACAAGGAGCACCTTGAGGACCGACTAAAGGCGATATTTTGTCGTTTGCATTGCATGCTAAGCACTTTGCTCATCAGACAGGACACAGTTGTAAATGGTATCCACTTCGATCACTCTGTTTTGGTGGAAATCCCCGCCGTCACTCACGCTTCTTTTTTAAATCGATGATAAATCAATGCAATTTCCTACAATTTTCGAAAATTTCGTTTAATTGTCATCGATTGTGACTAAACCTATCATGTCTGATGCATCACATTATGACTCACCCCTTTGCCGACCCCGGCTGCCGTGACTCTCATGCCCAGGTCGTTTTCCAGCTTGCTCCGTAAGTTCTCTGCGACAGAAGGGGTTCAGTCAGTCACTCCTTGTCAGGCAGTCCAGTCTGTGAACCACCCAGCTGTCACGCAGTCCAGCCTGTGAGCCATCCAGCTGTCACGCAGTCCAGTCTGTGAGCCACCCAGCTGTCACGCAGTCCAGTCTGTGAGCCACCCAGCTGTCATGTTTGCGTTCATTCAATCACGGGCAGCGCGGCACCTGTAATTGCTTGGCCAAGCGTGTATGCGACATAAATACATATATAAGAGACGGAATGACGTGCCATTCTTTGCTTGCTGTAGATATGCATGTTATTTGCCACCATCTATGGGCTTCAACTACCTCAGTATATAACCACGCAACTGAAAGATCATGTTCCATAGCAACATGTGTTCATCTGTAGCTGCTTATGAACAAATCACGTCGGGGTCTCTCGATGTCACCATGGAGGCATGGAAAGAACTCAATGAAAACAGGAATGAAGAGTGAATGAACTTCAGTAAGTAAATGTAAAAAAACGAATTCAATTGGTGGGTTACGTGAGAACCAAATCATGAGCCCTTCCGATGAGAAACATTGTTATAGCATTAGGAACGACGCTAAGCGCCTCGTCCATGACGAAATCCGTCATTTAATTTTCCCATGAATATATAATACAACGCTTTATTGTAAAGTGTATTGCTAACTTCACCTCAGGAATCCCACTATTAGTATGACTAATGGTCATCCACATACAATATAATATAACTTAACCCTATTCGCTATGGGCGGCCAGAAAACCGATTCTCTGCGAGGGGAGCAGATTCTCCCCCCAAAGATCTCAAGATTTAACAGACTGATTTTGATAAAACAAACACCATTCGATGCGCCATGATGAGATCTTCTATGAAATTAAAACAAATCAGCTTTGGCCAAAAATAAGGGGCTGGAGGCAAAAATAGGCGAATTTTAGGTAATTTTTCGAGAACTATTTCAATTATGCCTTTAACTGATTTGGATACAAAATCGGTTTTGAGCTTCTTTTCTATAGGTCTTTAAGATATAAAAATACGACTTGGAAAATTAAAATCACAGACGTATTAGAGTTTTATAAATTTGAAATTTCTGGTGATTTTTTTCCCAGTTTTACTGAGGATTTTTCATCTAAGTTTGGGCTTGCTTTGGGTTTGCTTGGCGCGATATGATGTTATATCTGGCTTAAATTGCTTAAAGTCTTACGTTATAGGTTAAATTTGATAATGTGCATAGGCGGATCCAGGTATGCAGCATGAGGGGCACATCCAGTCCGCGCTAATGAATATCGCCTCCCATTTTGTGTGCCTGAGTACGCCTCTGCCAAAACATGTGCAATCGCTAGTATTTTGCACGTAGATTACTAGGAAGATGCATTTGACGCCTTTATTCTGCCGTATGACACCTAAGAAGCAAGCAATCCCATGAATTTCGTTCAAAACCGTTCCGTCGTGACAGAGTGCCTCCCAAAAACGTGGCCAGTAGACGGGCAGGCAGACACCCGCACACAGCTACAGCTGCCGCTGCATGGCACCAGCAGCCAGCAGGTGCCAGGTACCAAAGGGTTTGAGTACATTCTGCACAGAGTTGGTGCACCGAGTCGGTTGCTGTGCTGGACGCACCCGGACCTTTGGTACATTACGACACTATTAAATCGAACATTATATATTACATCGGAGATCGCGTTATGTGAGACGGTAATTTCCAGACTATGCACCCGAATCACAATCACAACCATCCCAATCACAATACACATCAGTTACGCGCTCAGAAATGCAATGCCATACGTGAAGCGGCTCCGGGCTCGTTTTCCTGGGAGCGGAACAGGACACCGCTTGCGGTAACCACCATAATGGTGGGGTGAGTGCCGTTTCCTTATCCTGAATTTGCCTCGTCATTTACTTTTCTCACCCTCGATTTCTTCCAACCTTGATTTGTTTACATTTTGTAGAGAACATCTCTAATTTTTGTAAGGACGCCATGTTTTCTCGGCGACAAGCGTGTCTGAACGGCACGAAGCGTTACGTTATGAGCTGGAAGTAGCTGTGTACCACTTCGTAGATACGAAATAGATCAAAGCAGACCTTGGTGAGTGATTTGGAATTACCTCAAAGTGACTAGAAATGTGATTGTGAAATGCTGAATGATCTTTCATGAATTTGAGACGAATGTGGCGCAGTGACCAAGTGCATGTGAATGGAGCGAGCCAGATGTGGCAAATGCAGCGTTTGGCGTAGAAATTCAGTAGAGTTGTGCCAACACTGTGATGATTTGTATGTATTTATTTTGTTTTGTTTACAGATACCGTCCGCGTCCTGGTTTGTATCCACGGGTACAATACATAACCTGGATGAGTTATCGGACCTGTTTTTTATTTGGAGGAACTCTGCGACAGGGGTGCCGCAGCTATAGTGGGTAATGCGTGTCGGATTTCATTTGTCATCACAAAACCAGTACGTCACACACCCGGAGCGTCGAGCGGCCGCCAGCTACGCTGCTGTTGTCCGCCTAGCACGGCGGCCGCCGGCCGGCTCGACTCACTGGCCATGTCCTGCCCAGCCAAGTTTACCGCCGGCTCCAAGGGTTCTGCACCCAGCCTCGACCACCTCCTGCAGCGCGGTGATGGCCGGCTAGGCGGAGTCATTAGCCCGGCACGGCACCCTGCACAGTCCACAGCTCCTCCAGGCGCGGAGCCAGTCGGCTAGTGGAGCGATCTCACCGACAGCACGATCCGCCTTCGCCGCGGCGGCCGGCGGCCAGCCGCCCTGTCACGCTCCGAGATAAGATACAATTTTCCGTCTCGATGATGTTGCCTGGCGGTCTGGCTGCACCTGTCCGTGCACATCCGCGGCATGAGCGCGGGAGGCACCAACGGACGATCCCTACTTGGAGATCCTGACGTGGTCGGTAACCTTTTGCACCGAGCGACACTGATCCATTCAGCTCCCTCAGTCAGAAGTGGACACGCTGATCCAGCTGGGGCTGCTTTGGTACCGGGCTCCTGGTTTGCGTTGTTATCAATTAGGTGATTGAAATCCTGGTTGAACTCCTTGACCAACACCATCTACTGGACGGACGGGACGCACAGTCGATCTCCGCTGATGGTCCGCAGCCAGCTGCTGAGTACTGAAGCCAAGGCAGCTGGGGACGCGCTTCCTATGGGGAACCCGAGGCTGCTGTCGATGTGATGACACTTGTGACAGGCCACGAACTCAGCCACGAATGCCATGGCCTCGTTGTAGAGTGAAGTCTCGAGGCTGTTAGTATCGGTTGGCATACCTACCTAATGTTTGAAGATACAACAACATTTGGATAAAGTCTTAAACTCAATAATTTGATATTACATTACTCTTAACCCGCGCCCCGCTGGGGTATTCAGCCGAACGCGCCCCGCGGGGGGCAGATTCTGCCCCCTGTCTAACTCCCGAACCAATAGCCGTAGCGAGACGCGCGAGGCGGCGATCGAAAGTTCTCAATGAGAAGATGCTAAACCATACTTAAAATGTTCTTTAAAAGATCAAGGCCAAAGGTCAAGGTCAGGTCAAATGTCAAAACCACGTGTTTTCGGATTACTGGCTGTATAGACAATACTATCCAGAGCAGCGCGATTAAACTCAGCCAAAACACATCCAATTAAGAGGGGAAGGCACCTACTGCTGAAATATTACTCATATTAAGCACAGGTCAAGGTCAAGATGAGGTCACGGAAGGTCACCATGTGCAAAAGTAATAAAGAAATCGTGTGACGCATGTTGTATGGTTGATTTCAGTCGTAGAATTAAATGGTAACAATTATTTTGACATTTGGCCTCAAGGTCAGGTAAAAAAGTCAAATTTTGAAGTTTTCCTTTTTCTAAATATTTAACACTTGTTTCTGATAGAGTTTGGTCTCAGGATTCCAATGTTGTAATTTGTTTTGGCATGCAACGTCAAAAACACAATAAAAAAATGGCGTCTTACAAAGGTATACTTATTGGAGTCAGCTGGGGGTCAAAAATAAAGATATTGCTTTGATGTTTAGCATGCGGGTGTGTTAAAGGCATTCCTTTTACATGTATTTAGTTTTTTTATTCTGAAATTTTTGATTCTATAGGCATTGTCCCAAAAAAATTGTTTTTGGAATTTTCGGATACAAAATGCACAATTTTTAAAATCAGAGATTGCCATGTTGTGGAGAATGTAATTTCCCGTCTTTTGGCGGGTATTATTTGCAATTTGCTTACAACTGCGATGTTTTACGACCGTTTAAACATTGGTCAATTTTTTTACCAAAAAATGGCGTAGCATAACGTCACCAAAACGTCATTTTCTGAAAACTTTCCGACTGATTTCGCTAAAATTTGACAGGAAGACGTCAAATTGATGGGTGATAAGGTGCTAAGAGTGTGACGTCAATATCTAGTGTCGTTTAGAAGTTATTGAGAAAAGCTTGGCAGGGGTAAATTGTGCCCCCAGCGGGGCGCGGGTTAACCCGCGCCACGCTGGGGGGTAAATTTTACCCCTCCCGGATTTTCGGAATAACTTGAAAACGGTGATAGATATCGAGGTGAAACTTATGGTACCTTATCTAGCATCAATTTGACGTCTTCCTAAACAAGTTTCGAAAAAATCGGCCGAGAACTTTTTGAGGAAATGACGTTTGAGTGGCGTCATGTCAGGCCATTTACGGTCCAAAATCGACAAATGTTTGATCGCTCATAAAACATTGAGGTTTGAAGCAAAATGTAAAAATAATATGTCAAAAGAAAGGAAATGACATTTTCTTTAAAATGGCTTTCTCGGATTTTCAATTTGTTTGGTTTTTGAACCCCATAACTAAAAAAACATATTTTTGGGGGAAAATAGACACAAAATCCCAAATTATGTTTTTTTGTTTTTTTAACGGAATATATGTAATAGAACTACCTCTGGGCAATTGTTATAATAAATTTCGAATCAATATGATTTTTGACCCCAAATGGCTCCAATATGTGTACAATCTGATGATGTCATTTTTCAATTGCGTTTTTGGCTTTTCTAGATCACTTACGTAAAAAACAAATGACACCATTGGATTACATGGACAAAACTGGTTCATAATCATGTGTTTTTTTATTACAAATTATGAATTTCCAAGTTTTACCTTTTTTGACCTGACCATGGCCTGACCCTCACTTAAAACGGGTTCAAATGGTAAAATGACCATCACCATCGATTTCGACGTCTGAAACAACCCATAAAACATGTATCATACAGCTTTTATGTCACTTTTGCTCATAGGACCTTGTGTGACCTGGCCTTGACATTGACCTGTACTTAGTATGCGGCTCATACTCTAGCAGTGTCTTCCTCTAATACTTGGAGGCATTTTGGCTGAGTTCGGGCTCGCTGCTGTTGATAGTCTGGTCTCTGCAGCCAATAAATCGAAAAGGTGCTTTTGGCCTTTGACCTGACCTTGACCTGACCTTTGACCTTGTTAAGAAAATTATAAGTGTTTATTAGGGTTGTTTTGTGGAGAGCTTTCGCTTGCGGTCTCGCGCGTCCCGATGCGATGCTTGGTTCGGGAGATACGAGGTGGGGGGGGGGGGG
>JARFNZ010135442.1:0-10895 GCA_031763405.1 Balanus nubilus
AAAAACGCAATTTAAAAAATGACGTCACTACACTGTATACACATTAGAGTCATCTGGGGGTGAAAAATAGAGCTATTTAATTAAAATTTAGCATGTTGACTTTTCATAGGCTGGTCTCTGACATATATTCCGGTTTGTTGAGAAAAAATTCAAACTTCAGATTTTGAGGCCCTTTCAACTGTATTTTTTTTTTAATCAGTTTTTTGAAATTTGTAGGGTCAAAAAACAAAACTTCTCCAAATTCGAGATAGCCATGTTGTAGATAATTCCATCTGCTTCCTTTTGTTGCTTTTTATTTGTAATTTGCTTCAAACCTTGATGTTTTATGTCCGTTCAAACATTTGTCAATTTTAGACCGAAAATTGCGCGACATGACGTCACTAAAATGTAATTTTCTCAACAACTTCTGGATGGATTTTTTTCCCAATTTTAAGTGAATGTGTCCAATTAATGCCAAAAAAGTTCCAGCAAGTTTCACGTTGATATGTTGTTTTGTTTTTGAGCTATTGGTAAAGTTCGCTAAGGGGGGTGGGCGAAAAACGCCCCCTCCCCCAGCCAATGGCGGGTTAACCGCAGCCTGTGGGGACAAACAGGTGCCAAAGGTGGCCCGAGGAAGACACTCCGTTGCGGAAGGCAGTGTGAGTTGAGCAGGCAGCTTAACAATATGAGAAGTCTAGTTCACAACTAAATCTAGCACTGGGTTTCTGCGCCTGCGAGCGGCTTTCCGGCTTTCTATCTATCAAGTGTCTCAACCCAAAAAGGAGCCCATGACATATCGTCCATATGACATATGACAGGTCCGCCGTTAAAGGTCAGATGTCAGATGGTAGCTCTCTTCGAGTGCGATCGAGGCAAGAAGGCAGTCGTGTCAGCGGTCTAGTCGGCTCCAACTGCGGGTAAAAGACGCTTTCAGTCAAAACTTTCAATTAGGCGGATAATGCCAGAAGTCGCGTCCTCTTGAAGAAGGAGTTGTGAAAACATTACGGTCTGCCAAATGAGGTCAGGTCATTGTCGAGTCGCACTTTTGTCAGATTCCAGCTACCATGATGATAAGCCCAGCAGTTTTAACTGAACTGACTAAGTCTCATCCCACGAGGGAAACGGGTGGAAATGAGTTGTCCTCGTCTTTGTCTTCCTTTCGTCCAGTCTCCTGATGCCACGGATTTCTGTGGTCGTTCTGTCTAGGTAGCGCTGTCGTCTGGTGTCGGTTGGTTCAGGTGGCGCTGCCGTCTGAGGTCATTTGGTCCAGGTGGCAATGCCGTTTGAGTCACCGGCTCTGCGACAGACTTGACCCGTCCACGGCTGTTTTCAGGTCACCTGAGTCGGTGTAGAGCCCGGAGGCGCACAGGGTGGATGCCAGGACGACAGTAACGGCCAGCAGATGATGAGCCATCTGGAGGGAGAAAGAGAGGAGGCAGGCAGTCAGAAATGGCATAATTTGACAGCCGGTGCAATAACTCATGCAGCCAAATGTGGTATGAAGTGCCAGTAATGAAACTGGAGTCAACAATTTTGGTTAGCTGACAGCTCGCATTTATCCTCCCAACAGCTGGTCCCTGATCCTCTGTCACGCCGACGTTAACCCGGGTCTGGGGGTCGTCGGCCGCCGGGCAAGGGCGTCCTTGAACCCCCCCCCCCCCCCCACCACCACCACCACCACCAGAGCGGCGGCCGTCTGAAAATGACTTTCCTCCCCCCTTCCCGAGGCATGACGCTGAGAACGGTACCCAGATAGTCATAGAGGGCCACCCGGTTGGCGTCAGATTTTGCGATATTTTGGCCCATATCCCTTTTCCTTCGTCCCATGATTCCGCAATGGTCCGAACTCGCCAATTGGATCAAAACCATTCCTTGAACATTGCATTTTAAGGCCCCAGAGTAGTTTGATTTTTATCTAGACTTCCGTAGTCGTAGGTCAACTGGTCGGTCCAGAAAATTCGGGCATTTACCGGTCATTAATGCCCATGTATAGATCAACGCAACAAATCACCTACCTTACAGGTTTATATCCTCTGGAAGATGTCAATTTTCCTTTGCAGGATGCAAATATTTATATCCTTTGCAGGTTTAAATATCTTTGCAGGACGCAGGATATCATATTTTTTGTTTTTACGTGTTCGTCAATTTTAGGATGCTTGACTGCCCAAACCACTATCATTTTTGAGTGAAATGTTAACCAACAGTTGAAATTAAAGCATCATTAACATGTAGTTAAACTTCAAACCTCTAGAAGGGAAAACGGATAACCTGTCAAAGGGGCAACCCCAACCACCCTGCTACTAACTATTATGACTTAAAATAATGCCTAACTGGTTGTCCATTCTGCTAGTTGTTGCTCAGGAGGGCGGCAAAGCAGAAGAGGTCTACACAAATTGGCACATTTTACAACTATTTAATGACGTATAAATATTTGTTTCGAAGTTTTCTTGTGGGAAATCGTTCATTCTTTAAACATTTTGGTCAGGATGAAAACGCCCCTTTCTTCCCTGAATTATTTATATCACGATCATTGCATAAGGAATTTAGGGCAGTGAGGTATTTTTGCTCAAACTGATGTATGTTGTTCTGTTCGTGACAGCGCTTTTTCTGCTTTCATTCCAGAAATAAGCCCCGGCGGGCTGGCCGGCCGTGCTTCCGACCAGGTCGGTCGTGTGATTTGAGCCCGCCTCCAATCCAGCGCCATGCCTGGTATGGGTTCACACCGTGCTTTCACTGTCTTTCGTGCCCGTGGACTGCCTTCAGGTTCCGTATTAACCTCACCAAAAAGACAAACGAAAATAGATAAAATGCAGAATACAGTCCACTTAAACACAGACTAGTTTTTTGTGAGTCTGGGGGGCGACGGATAAACATATTCAACAATAATTAAAAGAATCGAGCTGACCATGGAATTGCTTAATAGGTATTAGATATGGCTGAAATATTGCATGAGCTGGAGGGGATCGACCAGAGTTGTGCTGTGCTACTGCACCAGCCATATATTCCCCTTCCGTCAGCATCTGTTGTTTTGGTATTAAAGAAGATTTTACCAGACCCGTAGCCAGACTGAGTTCCCGCATAGTCTACAAATGGTCAAATTTACACACCATTGGCATAGTTTCAGCAATGCAAATATTGAATATGTAAAAATTGCAACTGAACATAACTACTCCATAAATGTTATGTTTGGTGCCTTTAACTCAAAAGGTTTAATTTGCCTGTGTTGCAATTTTGTACTGGACCGCGAAGTAATGTCCATACCATTAACTACCATGGGTGCACCGACTGAGGTCGGAGGAGGCTCCCAGAGCCCACATGCAACGCCCATAGGAACAATGTCAATAACATACAAATTGTGAGAACACATCCCCACGTCCTTCTCCCCCCCCCCCCCCCCGCCTGTGGCGGAGCCCTTATAGGTTCTTGTATTACATTTTCAGAAAACAGACAGAATACCAAATCAGCACTTCACACACTGGTGTGTGACAGTGAAAGGGCATATATTTGCTTACCTTTACAGCAGAAGAATCCAGTTGATACCACTCAAAACAGCTTATGAAATCGTTATCGCAGCGCTATCACCACGTTCGCAGTGCGATGGGTCACGCCTGGTGTGTGACTGTTCACCGGCGGGATGCTACTGTCTCTTCCCGGATCGTGTACTCTATTTATGTCGCCGGCTGGCCCGGCACCTTTCCCGCCCCACCCGCACCTTACGCAAACCGGCCACTTAGCCGGCGCCCATTCAGCGCGGCGGCCTGTTTGTTCTCGGGCCGGCCCAGTTTCACCAGACCGGCGGGCGGCCCGGTGTCGGCGTGTTCTGTGGATGACAACAGTTCCGGATCATCTCCCCCCTCAGAGGGCTGACGTCTGGAGACGGGGCGCCGGCCGGCAGAATGGGTCATGCTCCGCCGCCCCCGCCCGCGGCGCCGACTCTGTGGGATTGTAGCGGCAGAAGGCTGACGTGTTGCGTCAGGTTGTGCATATTTTTTGGCGAATTCAGCATGTTTCGGCCAGTGAATGATAAGTGTACTATACACACTGCACACGGATTATCTGATAAAGAAACAAGCCGGTAGTATACACAAGTTGCCCACTACGTTGTCGGTACCGGGACACCGCCATTGGTAATTCTTATTAAATTCCATTTCTTTAACGTTTACAGCTAAATTCGTCAATTTCAATATCACCAGAATCCACCAAAAAATCTTGCTTGATCAACTTTCTTTCTTTTCAGTTAAATTTCAGGCATTGATCGACGAAACCGGATAAAGGTCACACTTTGTCCGCCCCGTAGTTCACCAGGCCTGTCCGCCCTTGTCCGCCCCTGTAGTTCAGAAGGGAGATACTGGCCACACCTTGTCCACCCCTGTAGTTCAGTAGGGAGATACTGGCCACACCTTGTCCGCCCCTGTAGTTCAGAAGGGAGATACTGGCCACACCTTGTCCGCCCCTGTAGTTCAGTAGGGAGATACTGGCCACACCTTGTCCACCCCTGTAGTTCAGTAGGGAGATACTGGCCACACCTTGTCCACCCCTGTAATTCCTGGGAGATACTGGCCACACCTTGTCCGCCCCTGTAGTTCAGTAGGAAGATACTGGCCACACCTTGTCCGCCCCTGTAGTTAAGCTTGTCCGCCCCCGTAGTTCTCCAGGCCTGTCCGCCCTTGTCCGCCCCTACAGTTCAGTAGGGAGAGCGCTGGGCTTCTGACCCATCCGGTAGTGAGGGCACGGTTTCGAGTCGCTTCGGCATTCGCTAGTTTTTCCTGTCTGGAATGAACTACGGTCGGTGACAGTAACCGAACTCAAGGTGAGATGACCATCGAGGTCAGATGATCAGTGAGCTGGGAGCCCGGCGATGGTCGTATCCAAGTATGTGCGGCAGGTTAAAAACGCAGCAAGCTCTGCTTACCGCTGGTTCTGACCTCGGAAATCCGTCCATGCAAAAGCTTCGTACTTAATTTACATAAAACAAACTCTGTCTTTACCTCGGGGGTCAAAGGGACAGACTTGCTACTAGATTAATCCGGCATTGACCGGGGTCTTAGCCGAACGCCATTGATTGGGGGTGGGGGAAATTCTGCCCTCATTGCTATTTTTTGAACCAATGTTCGCAGTGAGGCTCACGAGGTATCTTCACGAGGTGCATCTTACCACGCGCTCTTGGAGGTCCCAGAATTTAGCAATCCGGCGGGGGCAAAATCTGACCACCCTCTACGATCTCAGCTCCTATAAGAGCTAAAATAACGATATTTGGGGGATAGGAGCGAGCGTTGTGAAACTTTATTGTGTGCAATTTTGTATAACTCTACGTGTATAACTTCAAGGTCAAATGAGGTCCACTTCGCAATTTGTGTCCTAAATTAGGACCTAAATATTTGACTTGGCTACATATATTTCGCATTAGCTAAACAAACAATAGCTAGGAACAAGCGGAAAAATCTGAAGCTCTTAAAATTCCTTTCGCAAATTGTCGTCAGATTTGAGCTCAGGTCGACACTTTAGCCTGCAGAAGGTAGCAAACGGAATGTAAGGATTTTTAAAATGTCGGCTATAATTACATGCCAGTAGGAATGCATTTCATAGTTTGATATTTGTGGTGTATTTTACGTAAAGTTTACCCAATTTAGCTGTTAGATAAGGTTAAAATCTGAATATGACATTGCAAGTGTCAAATTTCACGGTTTGTCCAGCGTTCGGATGCTAATACCAATCCCTAATCACGGTGCCAAATCCATCAATCAGGTGTTGCACCAAATGGCTCACAAAATTACGTTAAAGGTACTGAATGATTAGTTTCATACTAAGCATGAGTCAATGTCGAGGTCAGGATGTAAATCACTCTAAGCAAGTCATGTGACACTTGTGACACCTTTTATGGGACATAAAACTCGATAGTGATAGTCGCCTTACAACCTTATCTCATATATTGGTAATTGTTGGACCATGACAGCCGTCAGGTCAAGATCGTCATTTAGATAAGGTGAATTCGTTAAATTGGTTAATCCACATAAAAACGAGATATTTCTGGACCCGTATACCTCAGAAATACAATGGTGACATTCGTTTTTTCTATATCCAGTAAAAAGACAAACAAAACAGCAATTAAGTGGCGTTATACGGTGCCGAAACTTATAAGTGAGGCGTAGGCAATACAAAGATTAACGTGTCAACTTGAAATGTGGTAGGAGTATTTAGTTTCCTTTTACATTGTCCGATTTGTAATGCTTTTGAAATGGAGGATTTTGTGAACAAAAAGTCTAAATAACTATTTTAAGTTGTTTTGGTCTAAAACCAACATTTTCGACAAACTGAACATGCAGAATTCATTCCTTCACGTCTTTTGACAATTTTCCGTTTTGCTTTAACCCGCGCCCTGGTCAAAATGCCCCCCCCCCCTCGGGTTTTGCGCGTCCAGTGTAAACACGGCGGCGCGTAACACCGCCAAATTTTGAATAGCTTTTCGGACATCAATGCCGCATATTTTCCTTAAATGTTGGCCCTAGGTTATATCAGGTCAGGTCACCAGGTCACGTTAAGTGACCTTACCTCCAAAAATGTTTGCGATCGTGCCAAGCCCACGGTTTTTGTCCGAGCGATTTGAAACTTAGAGTATTTCATAAGTGTATAAATACCTACAATTATTTTATTTCGGATTTTGTATATCGGTGACCTGAGATCAGGTCAATTTGGTGACCTGTCCATTATAAGTCAATGGATAAATATTCAAATCCTCCCGTTTTGTAAGACAGGAATCGGATTAGTCTCATTTCTTCAGGATCATGGTATCTTTGTCAATTGTTGATGACCCAAGTGCAACTTTTGATTCATGACCCCTGTAAAGGTCATCTGAGGTCACCTAAGGTCACTTTCGCTTTTTTGCCAATAACTCTTGATAGAGGAGAGATAGGAACTTGCGAAAGTCACCATTGCGTTCGTCTGACCAAGACACATCGACTCATATGCAACATGACCCAATTTGACCTATTTGAGTCATCACGTGACCTTGACCTGAGGTCAAATTTTGACATTTATCTTTAAGTCACAATATACATGTTTCGATGCGTCTTGACAAAAGAAACACGATGGTGTCAAAATAAATGCTCTATCTTTAAACATAATAAAATTATTTGTGAAAAAAACATTATCCATGAAAACAACATTTTGACCTTCGATGACCTCTGGAGCCTTAACTATTGCCTTTAGCTCAAATGTGATGAAATACGCAACTGGAGCGTTTCAAGAGCTATTGATTGCTGCTCTGTCAATTTCATCCTACCTCTCATAGTTGTCGAGATATCGAGGGATTTCTGGATCAGTATCCCGAAAACGGGGAAATTTGACCTATGATGACGTCTGGTGATCTCAATATTGACCTGAGACAAAATGACCTAACTAATTTCGAATGACATTGTTGAGAGCTTTCGATTGTTTTCTTTCGCGCCTTTCTGTCTTTCTTAGTTTTGGAGTTAGCGGGGGGGGTCATTATGTTACCCACCATTGCCCACCAGGGCGAAGGTGGCTCAGACCCCCACCAGGGCGCGGGTTAAAGTTGGTGTGTGTTTAGGGACCTATTAGCTACCAGCTTTATAGAAGTCTTAGGGACCTAACACGTGCGCACGTGCACATCCCTTTTCTATATCTTAGAAACGGCTGAGCCGATTGTGTTCAAAGTTGGTGTGTGGCTAGGGACCCATTAACTACCAACTTTCCACAAGTCATTGATGGGGTGCATCTGCACGTGCGCACGTGCAGCCCCTTTTCTATATCTTGGAAACGGCTGAGCCGATTGTGTTCAAAGCTGGTGTGTGTTCGGGGACTTATTAGCTACGAGATTTATACAGGTCAGGGGTGATGTGCATCTGCACGTGCGCACGTGCATACCCCTTTTCCATATCTCAGGAATGGCTGGGTCGATTGTGTTCAAATTAAGTGTATGGTTAGGGACACATTAGCTACGAGCTATACACAAGTGAAGGTTGGGGTGCATCTGCACGTTCGCACGTGCACACCCCTTTTTACATCTTGGGAACGGCAGGGCCGATTGTATTAGAATTTGGTGTGTTGTTAGGGACACATTAACTGTGAGCTTTGCACAAGTCGAGGTAGGGTGCATCTGCAGGTGTGCACGTGCACACCCTTTTCCATATCTCGGGAACGGGTGGGCCGATTGTGCTCAAATTGTGGGACGGACCCATCAGCCACGAGCTTCACACAAGTCAGGTGTGGGTGCTCTGCTTCTGCACGCGCGCATATGTACACCCATTTTCTTTATCTGGGGACAGCTGAGCCGATTATGTTCAATAGTCGGTGTAAATCGCGTCGGCAATGCTTCCAATAGTCATCAAACATTTTTCAAGTAATTTTACTAAGAAGCATGATACGTCCAGAATGTACCTCTGTTTGGCGATTTCACTATAGAGGCAAACCCTGTTTTTGACATTTATTAAGAGCGCATTCGCTCGTTAATCACCGACTACGGTGTCTTACTGGTAATTAATAAGCCTATCATCCGAACAGTGGCATTGCTGGCAGGGACATTCGTCTGCGCAAATAAAATTATTTCTGCGTTTTATCCCCTCTGTCTCGCAAAATGTGATTAGAAAACTGAAAAACGGCAAAAAAACGACGGATTCACAGCCAAAGTTTACAGGCGCATGCCTTGTGTCGCGTAGAGACCCACATCCGGTATGACACTAATCGCTGTTTTTTCTTCCACAAAACTGTGCTATTTTAATCCCGATACGACGTACAGTTTTGAGATATGTGTCTGGGAATGTGACCATGCTTGCATGTTTTTTAATGCCTGAAAATCGCGGTCGCCTCACGTTTAACCTGAGTATTTTGATCCCACGCCACTCGCTCGCCATACACCGTTTAGGGATAATTGTGTACCTAACCAATGTATTATCCAAGAAACTTCAATAAATAATATTATGATACATAATATTATGTCACTTTGGCTCCTCTAAGTGAGTTGAATTGTGTGCTCAGCCGGTCTGATCAATTTAAATTGCAAATGTTTGAAGCATTTTGTACATTCCGAAGCGTAAATTAATTATACTGCAGATTAATATACATAAAATCTTGATTGTGTCGTGATATTTGTGAGGGCAGTTTTGAGGCCGAACAATTTGGAGTGATTTAAAAATAGCATTAAGTGAGTTTTACACGTTTCATATACTCTAATACAAAATCGTTTGTGATGGGTCCAAATTTATGCATTACCTAATTTATGCAAAGCTTAAGTGAAATCTGTAAACGCTTTTCTGAAAATGAAATCCTATCTGAAATCCTCGGTAGCAGTGACAGGTCTCGGAAGCTGTACTAAATCCTAAATATGTCTGACATTGGCTAATATCCACCACTAGACGTGCATAACCCTGACTTTAAAGTGTCAAAAATGGACGTTGAAACTGTTTAATGCGACTTGGAACTTTGATTTTTACATTGTTAATATTCATAGTATTTTACTCTTTTGGATACAGAAGCTCTTTCTTGTTTACTGACGCTGTGCTAATTATTTCATACTTTCGATATCAAATGCTACTTTTTCGTCGACATAAAATGTAAAGTCAAGGGTATTTCCGCCACGATGGTGGCACACCCCAGCCATGCGGTATGTAAGAGTGAACGCTAATTTATTTTATTAATATGAACTTGAGCTTCGACCATTACTATTCAAAAAGGTACTGCGCGAGAGATACCAATTTCCTACTAATACCAGACAAACATGTTGGACGGTAACCGAGCGAACGTTCTATGGTAAAGTTAGAACAGTTCAGTAATATGAAATACATGAATGTTGCTCATGCGCCAAAAAGTAAAAACCGACGGGTCGTGAATCTGAAATAATTAGGGTATGGCAGGATAAGCTGAAGAGGAATCTTTCGAATATCTACCATACAAATAATTGGCTTATCAAAAATATATTGATGGCATTTCTGGATTCAGTTAGACAAATTGCACTTATTTCATTCATTGTATTTGCAAACATTGACATACCTTGAACTAGTATCTGCAGATGGTGTTAGCAAACTGCTTGAAAACTGCCGGAAGACGTTAAAAAATAGATTGTTGCTACGAAATAACAAACGTATGGTAGGTTAAATTGAAGAAAATTATTTGAAACATTTGTATTAATGAAAAACGGCTTGTTGCGTTCCGAAAATGCAATCACCACCTTAGAAATGTAGTATTTCATGGTTATTAGCAAAGTATATTCAAATTTAAATCAAGCATGGATGAAAAAAACATTCAAGTACAAGTGTGTCAGGTACTTGCCTATCCGTTGTTTTCAGCGGGGAGCGCTTGAGCATTTTCAAATTTCTGTGACTTCGGCTAGGAACATAGTTATGCAAAGGGAAACGAATTTATATCATATTTTGGTCTCGTCTACCGATTTCAAGTCACAGCTATATATTTTGTGAGAAAAGGTCCTTGTTTCCCTTTAACACTCCCATCAGGAAAATCCAGTGACCCAGCCAGGCAGGTTATTTAGCCTTGTTTGGCCTGGGCGCCTGGAATATTCCTGTAGTGTATTCCTGCACGACATCCATTTCTGACCATTTCCCCCTGGTGCCTCCCGAGATAATGGTTATCGCTTGAAGCATCGCTTCATACCAATGTTGGTGGCCTTGGTATGCTGGGTCGTGGTATCGCCAAGCGGGGTAATATCATAAGTTTCTCGGGCTCTTGAAGCTAGTGGTGATCGTGGCCTGGCGTGGGGATTTGAACTACAGCATGAGGCTGGAGGACGGTAAAATGGTGTGCGTTTCACAATAGGCTGAAGCCGTGCGTCATACCCTCCAGTAGTGCGTCAGGTTCCGAGCCGGCAGCCGTCTTTGTAAATGTCGATACGTTTAAGCGGGAAGTCGGAGAATACCCCACGGTCGGTTGTCAGCGTGCATGAACCG
>JARFNZ010135453.1:0-10895 GCA_031763405.1 Balanus nubilus
CACGGCACGGCACGGCACGGCACGGCACGGCACGGCACGGCACGGCACGGCACGGCACGGCACGGCACGGCACAGCAGGCCCAGCACGGTACGGCACGGCATGGCACGCCTAATGACGTGATCACTGATACCGGTCGTGACGAATAGATCTCTGTCCAGGACAAGGCATTATAAGACTCGGGACTAGGTCGACGGAGAGACTCTTGGTCTAATGACGTCACCGCTGGCACCGGCTGCATCGAGTTAAGTTCCGTTCCACGAAGACCGTGGGAGTTTTTAGTGGGAGATCAAATATATAGATGTTTGGCAGAGTGTCTTCTGATGCAGTCAGATTATCATATACCTATCTTAGGCTAGAGTGCTAAAAATCTAGTTTTCGGGCTCGATTAAGGCGTCTTATTCCCATTTTCCAAGAATTCGCTTCATCAGTTCACAGTTAACGCCGATTTTGAAATCGTGATGCTCATCCAAATGCGAACTACGTGATGTTACGAAATGACGAACATGAGTTACTTCGTGTGGTTGATACTGGGCCCTACAAGACTTCAGAAGACATCCAAACCTCACGACGCAGGCCACGCAGCGGGTAAATGTAGGACCCACTACCGCACGACCCATTTCACCAGAACAGACCACCTGCTCCGCAAACTGACTTTTGTGCGGGGAAGCTGATCTCGACCTCGTAGAGTCCGTCGTTGTCGGTCTGGCGCTTGGTGCGGGACCGCTGGCCGCAGTTGACGTTGACATTGAGACCGTCACACTCGTCACCTGGGGAGAGAGGGGAATCGTTACACCACGCAACACACACCATTTTACACAATTCTACATCGTGTTTACACTGTGTTACACAAGTCAGTCTCGTCACAAATCGCTTGTCGCAAGGGAAGGTGGCGTAGAAATTCTGAAGGTGGTGTACGGCATACAAGGTATCTGAATGAGCCATTTGCTGGAGCTCACTAGCTGACTATTACTAGCGAGTGGTTGACACGGAAACACCAAAGGGAACCAGAGAGGATGGTGGTGCAAAGGGAAATAATACATAATTTCAAAAATAAGAACACCAAAGGAAAACATCTAAATCGTCAACAAACAGAACAGAAATATTATCGACACGCAAAATCTACAACGTGAGGACAACACCTCAGCTCCGACGGGAATATTATATTCCGAGCATAGAATACAAATCACTGTCTAGGGAAGTTCTGAACTTTATTTTTGTATCGGCGGAAGTTTATTTTTTTCTCGCTGTGCAACGAGGAACAGGAAGCTCCTTCCCGGTTGCCAGGCATGGCTGCAGATCCCGGCTCCACCAACTGAGCATGGCTACCAGCGTGACGACAGAATGACTTCAGCGTGACGGATGTCACGTGCGTGACCGCCAAAAAAATACCTCCCCTGGCCGTTGGCCCACACGCAACACGTGACCGAACGTGACGTCACGCCGAGTCACGGACCAGAAACGGGGTGACCACTATAGAGAGTTTTGCCCATTCAGAGACTTTTACTGAACATTATTTCAAAGGCTTCAGGTTATGGGAATTAGAAATAACTTGAGGGTGATAGTTGCATTTATTAATTCCTCGTTGTACGTCTATTGTTTTTTGGCTACCTGGTTGGCTGCTGAGTCTGCAGAAGTTATCGGACTGAAGTAGCCTTCAGAAGGCGGTGTAATGAACTGATACCGACCGCAACGTCCGTAACAACCGACTACAACCGGAACGGAATAACCGGAGAGCGGTGACTTCTTCAC
This sequence comes from Balanus nubilus, assembly GCA_031763405.1. Lineage (NCBI taxonomy): Eukaryota > Metazoa > Arthropoda > Thecostraca > Balanomorpha > Balanidae > Balanus > Balanus nubilus. Next base: position 1,751 of record JARFNZ010135453.1, read on the forward strand.
CGGTCACCGGCCACCCATAACCGGTCACCGATCGACGGTCACCGGCCAACGATCACCGGTCACCGGCCAACGATCACTGGCCACCGGCCAACGATCATCGGTCACCGGCCAACGATCACCGGTCACCGGCCAACGAAACGGCCACCGGCCACAAAACTCCCCAACAGATGGCGCTGAGCATTTCCAAAGCGGAATGCTGGAGTTATGTGTATTGACCATTGTATCATGCGCCCAGAAGTTGTCTGACCGTTTCGGCAGTCGGTATGTGACAAAATACCGCCAAACTTGTGCGGAATTCGGACGAAAGTTTGGTCGGAAACCTTGCCAAAATTCACCGAATTCCCTCCCAATTTCACCCACACAATCGAACTTCGAACACAATCCGACCAAGCATCCCAGGTTCGCGACAAGCCACCTGAGCAGCAAAAGGAAGCCAATTCGGCACCCAAGTGGAACAGCAATCCCTCAGGTGGTATCCCTGCCCGTATGCCAGCCGAGGTTTACATTCAAACGCCAGCTGACGCGCCGCCCAGGTCCGCCTCAGGCGGCTGGGGCGGGAGCTGGGAGAATCTCACGCGTCCGTCTGTGCTCCGACGGCCCGTGAGAAACGCCGGGATAATGGCGACTGCAGGAGTCATTGCTCCCTCCCCGCGGGGAGGTGGTGTATGGTGGTGTGGCCGTGGTAGGTGGGTGGTGGAAGGTGAATATCTGCTGCTGTGGGCAGGTAGGTAGAGAGAATAGAAAAAAGAGAAAGAAGAAAAATAATATACAAATAAGAGGAAGAAGAAGAGGAAGAAGAGGAAGAAGAAAAAAGGGAAGAAGAAGAGAAAGATGAAGAACACAAAGGAGGAGAGAAAGAAGAAGGGAGCAAGGAGCGTTACAGGTAGGGAGTTGCGGCTCGAAAATAGGCATGTAGGTTTATTTGAATTGAACAAGCATCGCTTCCACGCGAGACGGCTTCGTTAATTGTTTGTTAATTGTGCTTTAAGGGCGCGACGACTGTAGAGGTCAGTTTGCGCCCTAACGTTAGGTTGAGAGGTTACTGGGAGGAGTATATTACAGGATATTTGATGTCACGGATAAAGGAAAGAAGGCTGTTTGAGTGGACCCAATCAGACTCGTCTCCGAGGAGGCGTCGGAGACAGCTTTAGGAAGATTAATCAAACACACGGTCAAAATACACAATACACATTTCTCGACCCGGCATCTACGACAAAATGCCAAGAACTTGGGACACTTCAACGTGCATAAACCGTAAGTATGATGATGTCGTAACTTGCAAACCCATGTAGCGGTGAAAGGAGCAGCAACAGAAAATATTGTTACACTGACCGAAATTGTTTAGCACTTCCATCACCAACACAATCATCATCAGAAATTCCAAATCAACTCTCAGTGTTCCGTAGGTGTTTATCAGCAAACAGCATACCTCGCTCTAACTCCAACTCTCCATGACTCCGCCGGTAAATAACCCCCGCGTCCTCCGACAAACAACAATCCCCATCTCCGAGCGTCTCACGGGGTCTCCCCGCGTCTCCTCGCGTCTCTGACCGTCTCCGACCCAGGCCCGCCATTACTGCAGGTTATCACCCAGGAACGCACACCGTCCCACTGCGATTAAATCACCCCTTCCCCTCTCCCTCCCTCCCTCCCTCTTCCCTCCCGCACACACAGGCTGCGTTCCTGGCCGTAAGAATCAGAGCAAACAGCCCTGGCCGGGGCCGTCAACGCCCTCCCCTCCCTCCTTATCCCCCTCCCCTCCCTCCCCGAGACCACCCCACGCGGGCACCTGGCAGCCATCAGGCGGCCAAGATGGTTCCAGACCGGACCCCATACTAGCGACCGACTGCCACGAGAGATAGCAGAGATAGCGTCCACAATGAAGTCAGACTGTGCTGGAAGACGGAACATTTCTGCATAAAGTCGCGACGAGATCATTAGCAGATTGATGACACTGCGCGGCGATCGCCAGAAGATCGCACAAAAGCTCCACACCGCTGGAAACGTTCAGCGGATTGTTGAAGGTTGTATGTTTAAGGAAGATGATTGAGAGACCGCTATAAGATCATTATCATATGTAGGGGATCTGAACGGTATTTTCGACCCGCATACTTGAGACCGTAACTGACTGAGGAACTGAGATGAAAATAACATATAATTGGATAGATAATTAACAAATGCGTGAAATCCAGTAACTGTTGTCGACGAACCAAGCCACCAGACCTTTGCTAGAACTATGTTCATTAACACTCACTTGTCTCTGAGCCTGTTGACCCAGCAACCAATTTAAAATACTTCCTCCTATACGATTTTAGTGATAGCAACAAACGTCAAACCACATGCACTGAAACCCAAACAACTCCGGCAATTAGAGCCACTGGTAATTGGTGCCGCTGTGTGACGTCATCACAGTGCGTGACGTCATCGCGATGAACTCTTGGCAATCGGTCGGCATCGGAACGGTGGCTGGGCGCAGGTCACGTGATGGTCACCTGCTCAGCGCCCGTTACAGGTGGTCATGTCACGTGACAGTGTCGAGACGGCACGGGTGGTAACTGTGACGGAACTTTGACGGAACTATGACGGAACTGTGAGGGAAATATTTGAGTTAGGCTCGGGAACGACGGGATAGTGGAATTGCTCTATCTCTCTCTCTCCCTCTCTTCCTCTGTTTGTCTGTCTGTCTGTCTGTCTGTCTGTCTGTCTGTCTGTCTGTCTGTCTCTCTCTCTCTTTCTCTCTCTCTCTTTCTCTCTCTCTCTCTCTTTCTCTCTCTCTCTTTCTCTCTCTCTCTCTCTCTCTCCTCCCTCTCTCTCTAACCAACCATATCATCCTATATCTCCCACTGCTGCTGCAGTCCCGCAGACTGCTCCCAAGCTCTCAACAGATAACCCCAGGCTCGGGTGGGTGCGCGGCGGGTCACGGACAAGATAAAAGACATCCCGCTGCCCCACCGGCAGAGATGCAAACCACTGCCCGGCGTGTGCCAACTGCGAGATGCAAACTGACAGCAAGTCAGAGCCCACCGTACCGGACTATCCGACAGTGCCACGGAGGAAATACGAATTAGTACCGGGCCGGAGTTAACTGCACAGGATTCCACCATCTGGCAGTGCCATCAAGGGGGACGTGCAAATTAACTTAAAATCACAACCCACTGCACTATAAACTACTATCCAAGATCAGTTCAAACTGGACCTGAAACGCACCAGATGCGAAAATTCAAAATCAAGACCGCTTTGCAAGAAGTAGAGACTACCGAAAACGGCCAACTGTTTAAGAATAAAACCTCTAAACCGTAACCACAAGGAAGCTGAATTTCATCCAATCCAAAGTCTCGTCCCATTTCTCCCGAATCTCGCCCGCCGGCGCCGCCGCCTTGAAGAGAGGCACCGCCTCGCCTGAGGCCAGATGTTATCGGCAGCATAGCGGTCTGTGAGCCGGGAGACGAGGCTGGACTCCGGGGCGCCGGTAATAGATGACTGTCGGCTCAGGAGTGACAGTTCAGCTACGCGGAACGGTCAGTTTGCCTCGGGAGTTGGTGTCCGGTGCGTTGGATATGCGGGGATGTGGTTTGGTTTAGGGCGGGTCTGTGGTAGTCAGTGAAGCGTTTTGGGATACCACTAGGTCGAATAATTCAGTTGTAGATGTTGGGGTTTGTGTGATTTTTTTAGTGTATAACGCCCAGTTTTGTTGGTTATACAACACTCAGTATGTTCAACGGTGTAGAGAATATAGTTACGAGTTAAATGCAGGGCCATGGATTTATATTTGTGAAGTACCCTATCCAAAAAGACAAAACCGTTACAAGATGGCAAACCAGAGACTTCAACAGTGTGGCGGCGTCGATATGAACATTGAACGGCAACTAAGACGTAAATAAGCTTCCAGCTCTGGAAACTGCAGCACAGCGGTGCCGCTAACACCAGCGACTGCAGTGCTGAATATGCCGCTAACACCAGCGACTGCAGTGCTGAATATGCCGCTAACACCAGCGACTCCAACGCAGCATGACCGCCTTTCCTGGATACTGCGCCGCATGACATCCCGGCGACTGCGGGAGCGGAGACTGCATTCTGGCACAGGCACGTAGCACCGACGGTCGAGCGGCGCCGAGCCCTTCCCAGGCATCCTAATAACCCCGGCTGAGTCAGTGGCGGAGGCAGGGTCTCGCCATAGCAGGGCAGGCGAGTCAACCAGCCTCACATGAATTTCCCTGCATGATCAATGCTCTCTATCTCATCTGGATCAGTTAGAAGAGTGCCCTCAATCAGTGCGTAAGGGCCGATTTCATCAGATACATAATATTTTAGTACAACAAAGGGGGTCATCTACCCCTTCCGTTCGAGCTGGAGATGCCACTGTCCCGACCGAGATCCATTCTGTTATCTCGTGTGATTTCTGAGACTCCGGGACGACAAACAAACCCATTACCTCGCCATCTCTCGGGGCGGGCCACCGGGGCGGCCGCCGGAGGGCCCCTGGGTCCACCGGGGCCTCCGAGTTCACCGGGACCCCTGGGTCCACCGGGATCCCTAGGACCTACCAATACGACGGACGGGGACGCGGAGAGTGAGGAGTTGGAGAAATTGGCGGGATTGCCGGGCATGGTGGGAGAGGAGTCCGCAATTATTGGGAGAATCTGGAGACTTCCGGCGAAACTGGAACCGAATGCCGCTACTTGTCGCCTCTGGTGGGAACCCTGACTCCATAACACATTCTTAGGATAATGGGAAGGCTATTAGGAAAAGGGAAGACAAAGTAATTAGGCGAGGCCTTATTAGGCAAAAGGTATTAATAACACGGGTGAATTGGAAGACACCGCGACGCAGTTGCGAAACCCTGATTCTCAAGTACTAAAGGATGCAAAGGATGCAAAGGTAGCGAAGGATGCAAATATAAGATAACAAAGATGAAAACTCGACTTAAACACTGCCATGTTGACCTCCAAAATGCAAGTCTAACTTCTGTCTGTTCCGCGGCAGATGGGTGGACCAGGATTTCACTAAATAAACCGAGGGAGCAGCAGGGAACGTAAACCCAGTTGAAGGCTAGATTAATTATGCATGCAGACGAAACCAAGGCCTAAATACCGAATGTATACTAAACTGGCATCGCGGAAAACCCGCCTTCGTAATCCGGGCCGTAAGCTGGCCGAAGTGGCTGCCTGGTCTGACCCTGAATTGGGCTCAAACGGGTGCTGGTAGCCTAGGCCAGGCCTCTCGGGGATCCTGGCTAGATACAGCGACTCACAAAGATGATAGCGACGATAGACAATGGTGATGGTTGTGATGATGGATGTGTTGATGGATGTGGTGATGGTGTTTGTGCTGGTGTTGGTGTTGGTGCTGGTGCTGGTGCTGGTGCTGGTGCTGATGCTGGTGCTGGTGCTGGTGCTGGTGCTGGTGCTGGTGTTGGTGTTGATGTTGGTGTTGGTGTTGGTGATGGCGTTGGTGTTGGTGACAATGGACCAGCTTACGAACGAGTCACCGAAATGTGGCCATGGCCCCGATTCAATCTGTGAGCCCGAGAGGGCGAGACGCTATAATGAGAACTATGTTCAGTATGCGCCATAAGCCATGACGGCCTGTGTACCGACCAGCTAAGGACGACGGTGACCGGCTATGTTTGCGGTCACTGGTGAACTTCACCCGTCAGCTCTCACCACACACACAAGGCTGACGATGACAGGCGGTCCAGGCCGTACATTGATACGGGACCATTCTTATCAGAAATGATTTGCCATTGTTGTACGAAAAAGACTTGGAGTCCAAATTGCAGTTCCCCTTGTAATTCTACATCGAGTCCAAACAATACTTCATGTGGAAAGAACGGTGGTAAGGATATAATTAACTAGCAAACAGCAACCGAGACATCGTTCTTGATCCAACAAACAACATTCACCGGCGCATCTCCCGAGTCTCAATGAATCTCAACTCCTTCCAAAACGAATCTCTCCACCGTTACACACACATTTCCATCTCATTTCCATGCACCTTTCCATGCAGATTCTGTCCGAGACTGGGACCCGACGGCACACGGCTTTAACGAGTGTTCTGGGCGAGACATGGACGTGGGAGACTGAGCGGGGTGCTTAACTCGTCGGGCGGGGAGCCGGGGTCTGACAGCGCGGGCTGAGGCCCTCCCCGTCCACCCGGGGAGGGAGGGGGAGGGGGGGGGGGGGGGGCGGACCGCGCCTGCCCCGCCGGCAAATCTGCTTAGCACGGAACGAGGATAACATATCATGTAGGGATCAAAGTGAGAAGCCTGTAAAGTCGCGGCGCGTTGTGAACCTAGTAAGGCACGGCGACTAACATTCGGCACAGCCAGGGCGGGTGAAATGAGGCGTTGATAATGCAAGTGATGAAGTGGAATTACGCGACCCAGTTTTGGCATTCCGTTAAGCTGCGGAAACATCGGGAAGATGGATGACATGGAAGGAAATCGGCCCCACGAATTCCACAACAGGTCATGCTTACAATTTAGGCAAAGAAAGGTGCGGAATTCCAAAGACCACCGTACAAAAATGAACTATACAATATTAATGTAAAGAAAAAAGTGAAAATAACGGCTGGCCACATGCAGAGTAGTGCAAATGACAAACGTATATACGGCGAATGAATGTTTTATCATGCCATAGAGTGTCAAAACCGGCTTCAGCGGAGGTGGCGTGCGAGGCCGGACTCCGTCATCAATGTAAATCCCTGGAGTAGCGGTACAGTGAGGGCCCTCTCCTGACCTGCATAGCAAGTACGGTCAATGAAAGGTGTCAGCGTCTCTGCATAAGCTCACACTGGTGCCGCACGGTTATTTTATTCTTTATTATTGTCACCCCGTGTGGTGGTGAATTGGTTTTGCGGGCGCGTCAACTGCTAGGGTTATTTGCGTATTGTCACCCCATAACAGGTTAAAATATCGCCGTATTCAGGAGAGTGTCGACATTTCTTAGGACGTTCGCAGATACTGGGAGTCACAAACTCAGCTACAGTGTAGAAAGTGGCCGACCCGGGGCAGGTTTGAGTCACACCGGAGTCATACCGGAGTCAGAACGGAGCCAGACCGAATCAGTCCGGGTGAATCAGTCCGAGTAAATCAGTCCGGGTGAATCAGTCCGGGTGAATCAGTCCGGGTAAATCAGTCCGGGTGAATCAGTCCGGGTGAATCAGTCCGGGTGAATCAGTCCGGGTGAATCAGTCCGGGTGAATCAGTCCGGGTGAATCAGGCCGGGTGAATCAGTCCGGGTGAATCAGTCCGGGTGAATCAGTCCGGGTGAATCTAGGTCGGCAATGTCTCCACCGACGAGTCACTGTCTAAACTGAATAAAAAAACATGATTGGAACACGGGTGAAGTGAAAATGTCCACCCTGTACGCCTTCCGCGTGTGGCTTCTAACAAAACGTGACATAGCTTGTTACAACGTTTTCGAAACATGTTTCGTGAGCCAAAAAGTAACAAACAGTAGGTGGCTATTCAGAACTGACATTTCCATGAAACATTGAATGCAATGGAAACTCCCCGACACCCCGACGAAGTTTTTGATAGGCAGAGTTTTCCGTGTCTCCAACGTGTTCCAGTTCCGTCCTGCACTATTTTGCCCATGTCAGCTCTAGTCACGCGACTCGAGTTACTGACTCAGCGGCACGAGAAGGAGGGCGCCGAAACCGCCTGAGTCAGCCGGCGGAGGGTCAGCTTGGCGCCCAGCGGAGGGTCCGCTCGGCGCCAAGCGAAGGGTCCGCTCGGCGCCAAGCGGAGGGTCGGCTCGGAGCCCGGCGGAGGGTCGGCTCGGCGCCACACAGCAGGGTGCATCCCGCCTGACCGTCCCCAGTTTCACATCCGGGCGGTGTTAGTCACCGATGCTGAAACGCAGTCGCCCGCCAGCCGCCCGCACTCGACGGTCAGCCAGCGACGCGCTGCTGCCGCGGCAGGGAGTGCTTAAAGAGGATATATACGGACTGGAGAGCGAATGACATGTGGAAAACGATATAGAATCTTGAGGTAAAATGTTCAGATAAGCCAAAAAGGAACTAGAGATCTATGAAGTCGATAATAGAGCAATTAGGTGAGGCTGTAGGTCAAAACATGGTGAATAGCCTAAGGAGTGAAACATCAACTTTTGGGATAAGGTGTCCAGGGACGCCAGTGAACAGCCAGGGAGGATTCAAGAGAGTCAAAGAAATAATGTGTAACATCTTTTTATAAATGTAACTCAACAATATGGAAGAGACCCGGAATCAAGAGCCAACGCCCATGTCTGACCAAACCTCGTAGCTCGATCTTTCGCCGGTCAGACAGCGGATGTCTGGCACCCATCTTCACACTACCTGACCACCGGCCGTCGAGGAGGCCGCTCGTGACGTCATGTGACGTCACACATTCCGCACGCACCGCCACTGGAGCCAGGTCGACGACCTATTTTCAGCAGGAGCAGCGGCGGCGGCGGCGGCGGCGGCGGCGGCGGCTGAGGCGTCCGCCGCCCACGGGTAGCCGGTGAGAACGCCGCCGCCGCCGCCGCCGCCGCCCCAGATGTTGCATGCGGTTGTGGAAGTAGTTCCTGGGAGACTTTGGCAGCGGCAAAGTGGGTGTGGATGCGAATGTGGGCGGGGTGGGGTGCGAAGGACCAGTTCACCTGCCCACAGCCAAAGGCGACGGAAGGGTAAGAGACTTGGACTTGGACCGATGGTCATCGGTAATGCGCTGGACTTCGATGGATCCAAACAAATGTCAAATAAGAAAGCCATAAATGATTCGCTACTAAGGTCAGATTTTATACAAGGAAACATACCACCCCCCCCCCCTTCCACCGAATGATCTCATGGAAGTACGGATAGGTACCTCTCAGTAACTCTCGGATCAGAAGACATTCTTGCCAGGGTGTCACAATTTAATTTCCGTGAAATTCCTTAAATGTCTTAGAACTTCGTCTAGTGCATCCATCGTTCACCAAAATGCCAAAGGCTTTTTAACTTAACACTCGGCTAAACTTATCAGCTCCTAGTCTGGTCTGGTCTGCTCAGGTCAGGTCTGGTATAGTCTGGTCCTGTCTGCTCAGGTCAGGTCTGCTCAGGTCTGATCTGGTCTGTTCTGGTCTGTTCTGGTCTGTTCTGGTCTGTTCTGGTCTGTTCTGGTCTGTTCTGGTCTGTTCTGGTC
>JARFNZ010135464.1:0-10894 GCA_031763405.1 Balanus nubilus
GGGGATGCGTCGGCGGGTTGGGGGTTGGGGTGGGGTGGGTGGGGGGTCATCCCATCGCTGGACACCCGTGCGTGTCTCACTCGGCCAGCGATCCGCCGCGGCTCCTCCCACAGCGCTGATAAATGTCCCTTTTCTGGGCGGCCAGGCGGGGAAAAAGTCACCACACCGGAACTGATGGTGCGCACGGGAGCGCGAGCAGGCCTTCGCTCTGCTCTGTCGGCCACCAGGTCAGTCGGGACGCTTCGTTTGATGTACTTACCACCGGGTCAGCACTGGGGTCTCGAAGGTGTTGCCAGGTCGGGCGGGTCGCGCTCTTTTGATATGCCACCCACATGGCCAGGAGAAACTCAGTCAAGTTTACGTAATCTTGTTTGGTATTTCGATGTAGTGATCAGCCGATACATTGTAGTTTTTTTTGTGTCGGCAGGCGTTGGTGATGCTTAGGACGTTTACTTTCATCTCAGCTGCTGACGGGACAGGTCGAGCTGAGCCGGGTAAAAAGTGGAACGGGGTCATACTAACCCTTGCTTCCGCCCATTGCCAGATTTCGTCAACGCCGCTCATGTGTTTTTTTCAACAACGCTCCAACTCCACCCAAACTTCTTCTGCCTGCTGGGCTGAGCGGATGCGCAGACTCCGGCAGAAAATGGAGTTTTACCGACTGTAACGCTAGGCGAGGGCTTCGATCAACTATCAAAAAGGCTTAACCACTAACCAGGCTTATGATGACCTCTGCCTCTGACATAATCCATGCACTTGTACTGATCCTGGGTGCGCCTTCTGTCTGCTCCCCACTAGTCTCTTCCCTCCCCCTGGAACAGCTGACAGTGCGTGGGGTGGTGCTCCTCAGGTCAGGACCGTCCCCCCCCCCTGGAACAGCTGACAGTGCGTGGGATGGTGCTCCTCATGTCAGGACCGTCCCTCCCCCTGGAACAGCTGACAGTGCGTGGGATGGTGCTCCTCAGGTCAGGACCGTCCCTCCCCCCTGGAACAGCTGACAGTGCGTGGGATGGTGCTCCTCGGGTCAGGAGGTCCCTGATCGCCGCGTCGGAGGCTGTTGTACGTATCATTAGCTGCTGAGACGGGCGGAAGGGAGGAAGGGAGGGGCGTGACGCCTAGAGATGGCACCCCCGCCCACCCTCACGGGTCGCTGACTCCGCCCCATCACCCCTCCGCTAGGCATGCAGGGGGGGGGGGGCGTATTTGGGGTGGCGCAATATGGAGAGATGCCACTGGCTTTCGTTGTTTATACATCGATAAAGTTATCACCGTAAGACGATCAGTGCAATAATTTTTGCACGGTCACTACCCTTCTTTTGCACGGAGAGCACAACGTTAATTCGCGGATCGATTTGTCCAGCACGGATGGATGCAGTAAGCCGCTCGTGTGAGTCACATGCACCCACTGTGGGCGTTCCATTGATTGGCCAACTGAGCAAACCACTCGGAAACATTTTTTCGGCTCCCAACGCTTCTGAAAATGCTTGGATATCTCCGTTGCTGTGTAAACCTTGTTATGATGGTACTCTCACCTCCACCGCATACACGACACAATGCACTCGAGTACCCACTTTCCGCCGTTTGTACTCGTCAATACATATCCACCCTATGTTTTCGGAACTGATGGGCTTCGGTCGAGTGGCAGCCATGCAGCGTGTTACCCGATCCAGGACGGGGGAATGTCTGCTCACCACGGCAGGTATTGTTACCCCGCGCACACACACCGTCCCCGCTCCGCCCCCGAACAAAACCAGTGGGCGGAAGGGGTACAATCACCGGCCGCCGGGCCGGGACGGCTCCATTCATCAAACGGACACCACGGGCCAACAGGGACGGTAGGGGTCAGCAGGGGGCAGCAGGGGGCCCCTCTTCCTCATCAGGGAAGGTGTCATTTATCTGCTGGCTACCTGAAACCGTGTAATTATATCAGCCATAGTTGTCTTTCTCCATCCCTTCGTTTAGACTTAGTAAATAGTTTTTGTTCTAAACTCTGGTACCCTGTGTCTGTGGGCAGATCTGTCTGTTCTAACAATGGAGACATAAATTTTCGAGACCATGTTTTCACTCTCACTATTCCGATATATCCTGAACATTTGGACAGGGCCTCCCTCCCTCACTCAAGGGCCTCCCTCACATTTCGGCGTTTCTGTGTTTAAATTTAGTACATGTCCGCTTATCATCCTATTTCAGATCATCATGTTCTTTCAACAATTAATGATTCCATTGAAAATTATGCTATTCAAATGAACAGGAAAGTCAATTATTTGCGAGGCATAAAGCAGATCTGACAGAACTTTCTGTAGGTCTTAAGAATGTAGAACCTTTCTCCTAATAAATCACGACCTCCAAACTCTAGAAGAATCCACCATTAAGTGTACCGACATCTTCTATCCTAATGTTGTTTTCAAAGGTCTCTTGATAAACACTTCAAGCACGTGCATCCCCGGATTTCGGAGGGCGGAGCTCGGCTACCGGGTACACCCGTCTCTCGGCAATTACCGCACATCGAGGGCGCCTCCCGCTCGGCGGACCTGTCCAAACCAATCAGCCGCCTCCTAATGCCAGGTCAGAGGCCGCGCCGCCCCGAGAAAACAACATTCCCGCTGTGATCGGCCGGCATAGCGGCCAAAGTCCCGCCGCGTGCCGCTCTCTCGGTCTCATCCCGCTCAGCCGAGCGGTGCGGCGGCGAGGCGGCGGGCGGCGGCGGGCGGCGGCGGCGGAGGGCAGATTCCAGTCTGCTGTCGACCCGGGGTCTTCCCACTCCGCTCTGATCCACTGCGACGCTAATGGCGCTCACCAGCTCTGGACCGGCGACAAACAGACCGTCGGCCTCGGTCGCCCACCCCCTGGAGCCCCCCGCACGCACCGGTTAATGGCCGTTTGTAATCCGATTGGCCGGGTGACGTTTGTTGGCTGGCGGTGGCGGCGGTGGCGACCGACGACTTTGGCAACGGTGGTGGTGGCGGCGGCGGTCGGCGCTTCTGGCGCCTGTTGTGCTCCCTTCTCAGACAAACGCAATTGTTTGGCCATAATGGGATTATCGGCGGGATGTCTGAAGCTGGCCGACGGAGACTGGGGCGACCACCGCGGAGGAGAGAGGGAGAGAGGGGAGCCGGGGGGGGGGGGGGGGGGGGCCCCCCCCCACAGCGGCCGACCACCGCCGTCGCAGCACCGCCGGCTGGGTGATCAATCTCCGTCACAGTCTGCCTCAGAGATCACACGCCGCCCAGCTGGGGGGCCGAGAGGGTTCGATCCGACCCCCTCCCTCTCCGCACACCGACATCGAGCTGCTCGTGGTGCGTGGATAGGCCAACGTTTCTTCTCCGTAAGCAGTGCGTACTTGTGATATATTTCATATGATCGATGGAACAGATCTTCTAAGGAAAATGCTCGGCTGCGACAACCTCGCTTTTGTGTATGCACTGGTATATGTACTACATACTGTCGTAAAGCGATCAACAAATGCCGTAGCGATTACAGCTCAGAGTCACAGTTTCAAGCAAGTGATGCAGGTGCAAGGCAAACATTCAACTCCCATTCATACATCATTCACACCTAAACACTCAAATACCCACTCACTATATCCTCGCAATCACGTCGGTGAAAACTTTTTTTTTGACTGATGTAACGTCTTCCGTGAAATATTTTCTTACGCTTTTCCTCATAGTTTTAGGCAATGTCCCAGCCAGTCAGCAGATTGGCCGACGAGTGCCTTCCTGACACGACTGCGCCACTTCTGTCCCCGACTGCGCCACGTCTGCCCCAGCGCGCCAAATCCCGTCACGCGGCGCTGCTGCGATATTGTCGGAGATAACCCCGGACTAAACGCAGGATGTTCACAATTTGCTTTATGGGATGGCGTAATCCCCGAAATGGCGGCGGCGCAGCCCCTCGGCCGATTTGCATTCCGGAATGTCGCGGCCAGAGCTCATCACAGACGCAAAAAGCGCCAGCCGAGCGTCAGCTGTAAACAAAACGACCTATCTGAAAATCCACTTGGCTGCAATTTTCTCCGCGGCTTTTGGCTCAGCGGGCGCCGCTAAACCGGGCGTCATCATTCGTCAACAGGCGCAGCTGTTTGTTTTTGTAGGTGATTTTGTCGCTTTTTAGTGACGCAGTCGTGCGCCAAATTGACAGGCAGTGCCGGTAGTGCAGGGCGTGCAGGGTTTCCTGTTCATGCCGTTTCATGCAGTTGGTTCGCTGTTCACTCTGGCAGTCTGTGCTGTGCTCAAAGGTTTTTGAGTACATACAGTTAGCCTTAGTGCGCTCAATGAGCGATCCACTTCAAACTTCGCCTGATATGCCAACATTTATTTATTGTTTGTTTCTGGAAGTCGGTGGCATGGGAATCTCCAGGGCTTAAGGAAAATGACATCATGACATTGCTTATTTGAGGCGAAAATGTACTTTGCAGAAATGGAAGTTTTTGATAGCGATAACGAAAAGCGATTTGACAGCGACAGCGATAATTCGTTTGATAACAGCGAATCGGGACTAACTGTTGTACTGCTCTTTATCACCAAAGGAGCCCTCAGTTCATGTTTTTGTATTGCATGGCATCATCGTCATCGCACCATCGTAAAAATTAAGGTGACTTTGCTTTGCCAGTGAAATTAACTTTGTATAATCCTAACCAAACAATTTTCTTCAGAACACATGAAAAAGTGCTCCTCACGTTGTCCCACTGCCATTCGCTCATCGCATTCCGCGCCAGCTACAGTTTATACGCTATTGATATTTATTTATGGAGTAAATGGCGCAGTCATGCTTGAGAGCCAGATGCCAGAACCTAAGTGAAGCATGAGCTTAGATATCAGAGAAGTCGCTGGTACCTACGAATAAAGGCGAAATAAATAATAAAACCAGAATATCTTACGGTTTCGTCTGAAGCCTATGTCAGAAACTAACCATCTTTTATTTGAATTTGATTGGTATTAGGTATTACGAGGCCAAAAGCATCAGCAGTTACCATTGCTACCCCAGTAATTCGATATATTGCTTATATATTGGAACGGTTACCCTTGACTGTCGCATGATTTTCCATCCCTGCTTAAAAGTACTTTGGGAATGTTTCTATTGATTTTATTTTATTGGAAAAAGTTGCAAAAAATTTCACATTTTGGAAAAGGTCCTTTTCCAAACTTTGTATAGGTACTATAGAGCCAATTTCTCCCATCCTAACAGTCTAGTCCGTTTTGAAAAGATTACTCTCAATCGTTTGTAATCTTGATTTGAAGATTGTTTTTCCTAAAAAAAACGGACGAAGTTAGGAAAATTTGGTACCTCCCGGGGTGTACTGCGTAAATATGGAAAACGCATAGTGAGCGAAAATTTTGAAGTGTGGATGCGAATGCAAAACTTCAGATGAAGATTGCAAACGATTGAGAGCAATTCCGTAAAACGGACTGGACTGCTAGGATAGCAGGTATTGGCTCTATCACTTGTCAAGTTTCAGTTTTGAGTTGGGAATGTCCCTTTTATAAGGTAAGCTGTTCTGAACAGATCCTGGCTATGGACGATATTTAGTAATCGTGGTACGATGACGTTAAAGTACCTACACCGGATTGATTGCGATGTTGTTCTCGTGCTGATGGCACACCACTCAATGACAGCTCGGCGTCAGCAGGTGCCTTGCCCTGATTGGTCGTGAGCCGATCGTGACCTCGCCGTGCCTCCCTGCGTCCCGCGTTCCCTCGGTATTGACCTGTGCTGCACCTCGTCCTCTCGTGTTACGACAGTGTTGACTTCTGCTCATCACGGTCATTCATCCACCGTGTGGACGGCGGCGTTTATGTTTGGACACGCCATTCGTCATACGGCAGCCGGCAGAGATTGCACCAGCTCGGTAGTTATCAGACCTTGAATACGGAGCCATGCACATCCTCCACTGCAGCTTACAAAACGAAAAGTCACCATTGTGACGTCACTAAACTGAGAGGCCCGCTAGTCATGACGGCAAGTGTTTAATGCAGACAGGAAGATGAGCACACTGAATATTCTGTTAACATCGCCTGCACTCTTTGTGAAGGCCAGGGTAGCCGGTTGAGACTTTGCACGTTTTTGTTTGCACTGACGGATCGTTTACCACGGTTTCGTAGCATCCGCTCCGAAGCCTCTGAAGCTCCAAAGCTCCATGGCAACACCAGATCCAGACCAAAGAAATGTGGCGTTACAATCCATACGAGTGGATCAACTGCATGCTTCAGAGGAACTGGCTATCAAGAGACATCTTATATTGGCCCCTGCACCCTGCTGCAGCCCTTGCATCCACGACTGGCGAGCTCTGCACCCTTGCACGGGATCTGCATCGACGGGGGCCACCCGTTAGTGGAGACATCAGGCGTCCGACGTCCCCCGCTGCCCCAGCGACGGTCACATGCCTCCCCACCAACGGACCGTCCGACCGTCCGACCGTCGGACCGTCGCTCGCCGGATGCCTGCCGCCTGCAGTTTGTCAGTGGACCCTCCCTGTGTGGCGAGGGCGACTCCCCAGTCCCCACCCCTCCTGCCGCCGCCGCCGCCCTGACGCCCCGCCGCCGCCCCGCCGCCGCCCTGCCGGATACCGGTGTTTGAGTCTACAGCGCATTTGTCTCAATCGCGGCGGGCTCGGCTGACGGGGTGACGGCCGGTGATGTGCCGCAGCGCCGCTCCGTCAGGGAGGGGAAAACGCACCCTCAGCTACAGTCCAGACGCCAGGGAGGGGAGAATATACCCTCAGTCACAGTCCAGACGCCAGGGAGGGGAGAAAATACCTACCCTCAGCAGTCAATGCAGGCTGCAGGCCAAGGAGGGGAAAAGGTATCACTCCAATGCAGATTTGGGGAAGTGACAGGAGGGAAAAATGAAGAAGTAGGAGGGTTGTCAGTGAATAACAAAGGAAGATTCACAACTTAATTCAAGCGTACGCGTTACGTTTCTTTGCATGCTCTTTCTTTCTCTATATGCAATTAAAAATATATGTCTCCACATTTGGAGATTCTCTGCTGTAGCCTGTATCTCCAAGTTCTCACCGAGTTGAATGCAAGAGATGTCCCGTAAAATGAGGGCCGAGTGAGGGTCAAGTGTGGGCTCTTTTAAAAATAAAATTTGTCAGCGAGGGTAGAGTGCACCGTGGTGCATTTGAGTACCGCGGCACAGTATGGACGTTACGTTAGGTATATATGGGTTGGTGGACAATCCTAATTGAACATGGATAAAACGACATTGCGCAAGGTGGCAAGAAGCTTTGCTGCAATATTCTCGCGTTCTGCATTTTTGGCTATAACCAGTTACATCGTTCCATAGATTGTACTTATTCAAAGTGTAATGTCTTTTGCTGTCTGCTGATCTCCTGCTGCCCAAACTGCTCGGCACATTTGGTTCGGAGAGAATCTGATCAACCTGCTCAAAACATCACCGATTTAGTCTAGAATGAATCTGACTCTCTAAGAAGGGAGCCATCTCCCGCTCACGTGCCATGTCTCTTCGTGTCCCGCCAGGCGCACTAATACCCCATTGTGGTCCGCAACTATCGACCGACAGCATTTCCGAGATGACGCCGGCGCCATTAGGTGCTGCTCGCTGCGAGGAGCGCCCCGTCCCCCCGTGCTGCTCCGTCCCCCCCCCCCCCCGTCCCCCTCCCACGCCTGCCGCCGCTGAGGACAGGGAGGGCAGTCTTCAGCGCCGCAGCCGAGATTGGTGTCGTCAGACGGAGGCACACGCCACCGCGAACCGCCGCCGCGAACCGCCGCCGCCGCCGCCGCGGACGGAACAGCAGAGCAAACTAATGACCCCAGAGAGCATGTCCCCGGGCGGCCCGACTCGCGAGGGCGGGGTGAAGACAGCCTGAGGTGGGGTGAGGGTGGAGTGCGTATACAGCTCCCTGACATCGATCCGGGCTCCCCTGCGGCGCCCACGGCGGCTGAGAGGCGCGCTGGTCACACCCTCAGAGCCGCGATCTCGCGGGCTCATTGACAGCCGCGGCAGAGGCGAGGGTCGAGACGGCACCGGCGATAATCAGGATAATGGAGCTCAGGAGTCAGGAGGGTGTACGGAGAATGGCATCGGGAAGTAGTCCCTACTCTCCATTAAGTGAGTTCCAGCTTCTCCACTAAGTAAGTTCCAGTTTCTCCATAGACCATAGATTGAATGTGGAGCTGTCGCCGACGAAAAGAAGAATGAACCTGCCGGTGTATTCGATCAGCCCGAGGATATTCCCTTCCTCCAAGAAAAGCAAACCATTCATACATGCTTACATTCAAGTGAAAATACGCAAAGAGAGTTTCAACACGACAGCTGGAGATCATCCCCGAAGTACTCGGTGATATCCCGGTCCATGCTGGCTACTGCAGGATCTGTGGTGTGACGTACCTGTAGACTGCGGCCTTTGGTCGTCACTGGGCATCAGTGTCTGGGTCATCACGAGCGATCAGTGAACCATACGTCAGCATCGTCCGACAGATGCTGAAAGAAGCAGACAGGTCCGCTACCGCCCACAAAGGTCCCCATTGCCCATGGGCCATGGCCTTGAGGCCCCTGACCGACGGGCGTAGCCCAGCAAACGTCCAAAGCCCGACAGTCGTCACGTCCTCAGCCTGAAAGACGTCCATAGCCCGATGGACGCTAACAGCCTGACAAATGTCACGTCCTCAGCCAAGCAGACATCACTTTCATAACTCGGCCGTCGTCTATAGTCCTAGCAGACGTCCAGAGCCCGACAGAAGCCCGTAGAATGGCAAACGTGCATAGCCCAAAAGACGCCTACAGCCCAACAGACATCATGTTCATAGCCCAACATGAATCCATAGCCCAAAAGATATTTATAGAAGAACAAACGTTACGTTCATAGTTCGAAGACGTCCCTGGTGATTTCCCCATATCGTGGTTTATTAAAAATCGCACGCTCTGTTGCAGGAATTAAAGGTTTGGTAGGCATTATTGTGAGTCTTGTTCTGTAAGTGCCACTAAAGTGAAATCCTGCTTTGCTGGCACATCGTGATATGTTTTATGACTTACCAAATTATTCAGCACCAGGAGTCAATAGTAACACAATTTAATACTGTTTTTGTTCCTTTATTTACTGTAGATATGCGAGCCCCGCCATGGTGTGGCGATGTTAAGGGGAGTGTGTCTACTGTTTTTTATCGCCCAAAACATTTTTTCCTACAATCAGTAGCTATTGTTCGTAATCACTGTCATAAAATGCCTTACGTGCGCCATATTACATTACTTCTTCTTTCGTCTGTTTGCCTTCATTATGGCATCATATTCCATGTCCATAACTCCATGTCGCCAATGTCAGCAGACACACTGCCTTTAATCGTTACGGCGTCGTGTTGGAAGGTGATTATTGCTGCTGTTGCTTATTGTTATACCCAGCTGACATTTTCTCACAGCATTTCTTATCGTGGCCTAGCAATCAAATGCTAGTGCTGGGTAAATCGGTGGCGTTTTTAAAGTAATTACAACGTTCTTGTTCCGATTCCAGCTTTATTAAGTTACAGAAGTCGGTATTTTGGGGGTAAAATGCACCATAAATAGGAAGTTTCAAAATGCACCGTGCCATAACATTATAGCAGACATTTTAAAAACCCTTACATTCCCTTTAATGCGGCACTTAGTAAGACTGCCTTATTAATTAGTCGCCTTACCCGACATTTGCCTCCCCTCAACATTTTATGTAAACATGTAATTGATATATTTAACTAAAGTACAATCGGAGACATTGCATGACATTTCTACATATTTTCTGTTATGTTACCCTGTTATGCCCTAGGGTGCTTTTATCCAGGGCGCATTTCAAAATAAGTAGTTGCTGGAAACAAAGTGAATTCCCACATTAACATTCGCTTGCGTATCCGTCATAAGACATCTAAAAGAAGCGGAACGGGGCCCTTTAAAGAAAAACATCAACGTTTCCGCACGAATGTTATCTGAACCTTATTTTAGAGCTTCAATTATGTGAGTTTTCCGTAAGGAATTTGCGTTTTTGAAATACTTTTGCCTGTCAAATGACTAAGTGCGTCACCTGACGAGTTGTGATCCGAGAAGTTTGTTTCAAAAAGATGTCCTTCTTTTGTCACCACTTAGAAGTGCGTAGGATTAGACATTTTTCAGGATCGGGGGTGGGCGTGGGCAGCCGCCCCACCAATTTTGAATTTAGCCCCACCAACTTTTGCTTTGTCCTACCAAGTTTTGTAAAATTTGAAGTTTTGTTTTTCTTCCAAATGAGCGTTGTTCAGAAAAGCAAAGCAATATCATCAACGTTGAAGATTCGCTGGCGTTAAAACCGTCAGTTTTCGACTTAGCTGTCCAAAACAAAGCAATCAGCCAGCATGACATTTTGCCCCACCAACTTTTCCCGAAAAGCTCCACCTATGTCAGTATCAAGTTTGTGAGAAAGACTTGCTACAATTTCAGTGAGAGCGACACTATTTAAAGCGGCGGTCACCGAAACAAAACCACGCCGCGCCGAGGCTCCGAGCCAACTGGCGCGCGAACGCCTTCAGCCGGGCCACCATCCGCACAGCCGGGAATCCATAGCTTGGCGACCGCCCGCTAGATGTCGGGCGGTTGCCCGGCTGGCGTTGGGAGTCGAGAGTTGCCGACCGACTGCCGACCGTCGGCGCCGACGGTCGGCGATCACTCAGCAGTATGATGACGTCGTCTAGTGACGGCATTAGTGACCTGACGTTGAGGTGAGCTCTCATCTATCTGTAATGCAAGCTCATATATCATTATGGCTGGAAAACAGGATGGTGAATGTTGACAGTCCTGCGCATTGCGTGCCGTGTGCGTGACATTAGCTGTGTGGACGGTTTTTATTTTTCCGGCTGTACTCGATCTGGTTTAAGCCTGATGCATACGTTCTTACAATGGCAACTTTAACACGCGCTCTGGAGGGGGGGGGGGGCCA
>JARFNZ010135475.1:0-10893 GCA_031763405.1 Balanus nubilus
CCCCCCCCCCCCCCACCAACTATCTCGAGATCTACCGGACCGGTTTCGATAAGACAAACACGTACACCATTTGATGTGCCATGGCGAAATTGTGCTGCCAAGGTGAAAACAAAAATCAATTTTGGCAAAAAATAGGCGGTTGGGGTCAAAAATGGGTAATTTTGGGATATTTTTGAAAAATAAATGTGATCATGTTTTAGACCGATGATTTCGCAAACAGTGTTTGAACTTTAAAGATATACCTGGTGGGCCCAAAAAACGTTTCCAACTTTGAGCTTATTTTGGAGACAGTTGAGTAAAGATGGGGATCTGAAATTTGTACGCCCAATCGTTAGGCTTTTGGTATACTTGTTGCACATTTTCAAGTAAGTCCATATGGTCATTATTATTAAATAAACTGTGGAACAAAAGATGGTCAAAATCATTTTTTCTAACTGCAGTTCTACATTTTGTTTAGCACGTTATTGACCGCACTTCCCTCAGAGCGGATTGCAGCGTTCTGTCGTCATTTTCATCGCAGGATGCTTCAGTTGATAGTGTTCAATCACTACCTCCCAGGTATCCCCTCTAGCACATTCCACAAGTCCTTCAGGGAGTCGTCAAACTTCTGACAGTAAGGCAACTGTCTCCGCTGGACGTTCCAGATGCAGTAGTCCACAGGGTTAACGTTTAATGAGCTTGGCGACCATTCGTTCTTGTCGATAAAGGAACACGGTTTCGCCGGGAGCTCCCGTGATCATCTGCTCCTGCAGAAAAAGCGTTATGTTCTACTGTACAATGAAACCATACCATCTGTAAGCCTTCTCCCAGCGAAACCGTGTTCCTTCGTCGACATGAACGAATGGTCGCCGAACTCTGGACCTTGTGGACTAATGCATCTGGAACGTCCAGGCGGAGGCAATTGCCTTACCGTCAGAAGTTTGACTCCCTGAAGGACTTGTGGAATGTGCTAGGGGCGTTACCTGGGAGGTAGTGATTGAACATTATCAACTGAAGTATCCTGAGGTGAAAGTGACGACTGAACGCTGCAATCCGCTCTGAGGGAAGTGCAGTCACTAGCGTTCTAAAAAAATTGTAGAACTGCAGTTGGAAAAAAAAGATTTTGTCCATCTTTTTTTCACAGTTTATAAAATCATAACGAGTTGGAGGATTTACTTGAAAATTTGCAACAATAATAACAAAAGCCTAACAACGAATTCGTGCACGAAATTTCAAATCCATATCTTAACTCAACTCTCTCCGAAATAAGCTCAAAGTTGGGAAATGTTTTGGCCCACCCGGTATATGTAGCTTTCAAACATATAAGAAATAAATTTG
The DNA here is from genome assembly GCA_031763405.1 of Balanus nubilus. NCBI lineage: Eukaryota > Metazoa > Arthropoda > Thecostraca > Balanomorpha > Balanidae > Balanus > Balanus nubilus. The sequence goes on from JARFNZ010135475.1 coordinate 1,318, forward strand.
AAAAAGTGAAAGACCATGGGCATTGGGCGTATTCAGTGAATTCAAAAATTGGAAATTGGCTATTTTTCTGATTTTCAAGGTGTTTTGTAATCACATTTCTTGTTTGTTTGGCACGGTATGCTGTTATTGATTGCTTAAATAGTGAAAAATGTTATCATAATTTGCTTAATTTAAAACTGCGCCTAGACGGATCCAGGTAAGCTGCGTGGTGGGCACTACTTGCCCGAGCAGTAGATGTCGCCTTATTTTGTGTACCTGAGTACCCTCGCCTTTACCTATTTGACGCATTTTTTTGTTCCGAAGAACACCAAAGAAGCAAGCAATCTCCATGATTCCATTAAAATTCGTTCAATTGTGACAGAGTACCTCCCAAAAACAAGGGTCTGGTGCCACCTCAACACTAGTCCCAATTGCCATTAGATGTAGGAGTGGCAATGCAAAAACAAAACAATGTTTGCTAAGTTATCCTCAAATTTCAGCTCTGATCAATAGTTAATTAAGTCTCTAGTGTCTAGAGGTCATCAAATGTCAAAATAGCAATTTTCTAGGTAAGTCTTTTATCTCGAATATATTCTTATACTCGAGATAAAACAAATAAGTTTGTTTTACAATAAAGGCATATATCAGGTTTTAATTGCATCTATGTGCAGTGACTTAAAACAAAACAAAAACTTTCATCTCATACAGTCTCGCCATACCAACAAGGGTCTGGTGATTTTTCCGAATTCATCCTTCTTTCCACCTGTTTATAATTTAGCAGCCTCGTTCTAATTTCAAACAACATTCGTAATACGGGGAGAAGCGTAACAATAGCGCCAAAGATGCCGCGGTTGGGTACTGGTAAGGAAGGGCACCATCGGGCATCGATACTTGGGGCAGTATTGAAGTATTTGATTTGATCGTTATTCTCAACTTACAACATTGAAAAAGCAAACAATTTTGTGTTATCTTTTTATTAAAATATAATCTTGATAATACCATACCGGGGCCAAAAGAAATGCGTTATGTACAAATACAAAGGTCATAATCTCCCTATAACAAAAGTATGGACGGTGACCATGTAATGTCAATTTTAAGATTTGACCTGAGGTAATGTCGCGTGGGACCCAATTAGGTCATATTGCATTTGAGTCGATGCTTCTTACGGGGACGAACACATTGGTACTATTTTCCACTATTTACCTTCACTTCATCAAGAGACATTGGCAAAAAGGCGTGTGTGAACTCGTATGACATCGAGTAAGAGGTTCATTGGACACAAAATCCGCCTGAGTCATCACCATCATGCTCATGATCATTACATGATCTTGAGATAATTTGAGTGATCTGATGCGTATCCTAGGAAAAGAAGCATATGAATATCCCCATTGATTGATACCTTATGGGAATGTGATGAAATTGACCCGACTTGATATGCAAGATTGTACACAATGTGCGCAATGGATTTCTAAACAGTTCTGACAAGAACGGCGGAGCAGCGGCGAAACACCTGAGGGGATGTCTGAACAGACCTGGCACGGCGCGGGTTAAACGTGCTTCCAGAACGCCCACCAGGATAAACTGTTTCCTGCTGAATTCCGATCTATATCCCCATGGGCGTAGGAACGTCACGAAAAGTGGTGTGGGGGGGGGGGGGGCAGTGAAACTTTGATCTCACCTTGTGGGAAAACTAACCCACCTATGATAAATTTATTTGTAGATTAGATTTATGCTCCTCTCGCCTTGGTGAATCGTTTGCCGCCTTAAGATTCGTATTTGAAGACAAATTGACGATTTTAGCAAAATTTTGGGCCGAAAAGTGAGGGGGCCCTGGCCCCCCCCTGTTCCTACGCCTATGTTTATCTCGAAAACCGCACTTAGCTGCATGCCGTGATTTCAAAACGACATTAAATAACATAGTTAGGTATAATGTCAACATATTAATATTATTTATCATATTTAAATTTAGCATTGAATAAAATTAACTAAATGAAGTAAATTAAACATATTAATTTAACATATAATTCATAATAATACCTACCCATATTTTAAATAATTGATAATAATAAAATACAATACAAATATGATAACATATTGAAACCATATCAAAGGATACTACCAAAATAGGTATACAAGTGAAAGAAAGGTAACTCCACTACTATCAAGCTAATCGTAAACGACACCAGTGGTAAACTGTCAATGGAATCGAAACTATTCCTACGATCCAATTCTGAAGAAAAAAATTGAAGACTGGGAAAATTAGGTCGTTCATAGTAAGCATTCGGTGTCAGTAGTCTGGAAATCCGTAGCTGAACCAGCTCAGTAGCCGGGAAATCCTTAGCTGAACCAGCTCAGTAGCCGGGAAATCTCTAGCTGAACCAGCTCTCGAGAGGCCGAGCGACTTTTCTTTCATTTTGCCGCCGAGAACGTATTTCTAGGCCTCTTTAATCTGGCAAGACATGCCACCACGCAAACTGTGCAGATGGCACGTGTTTGCGTTCAGCAAATTTAGCTATTCTTTGTAGCAAACTTCTCATGCAGTGGCCACCACCAGCAAATGTCTCGGTAAACGTGCGGAGGAATTAGTTTCTTCTGTGAATAGCCACAATGCAATGGCTCAGTCCCGGGAACCTGGGGATCAATGCTAGCCAGGGATATTGATAGCGAGGAGGGCACGGACAGCGTCACCTATATATTTTCGGTTGTTTCGGTAGTGGGAGTTTTTTTTCAGAAAAGGGGCCTTGGCCATAAAGAGCCCAGCCCAGTCAGGCACATGGCCTGCATTATTTCTCAGGGAAGGGTCACATCATACTGAACTGTGTGACTGAGGAATGTCGGCCGGTGTCGTCGAAGATATTTTAAATTCGATTGTTTTCATGCAGTCTCAATGGCCAAAGAAGGCCTAGCTGGCGGTTGGAAGGGAGGCTGCCCCCCCCCCCCCCCACCTGACCTGGGCTCTGTTGCGCCGTCCCTGGAGGAGATGAGACATGTCTTCTAATCTCAACAGGGACACCCGCCTCCCCCCCCAAAAAAAAAATAACGTGACTCCCATGGCCGTTTTACAGAACCAATCGACTCCAGAATGTTTACCTCCGATCAGGCGTCGTTTCGTGGCGATACCATTGATGCTGTCCCGGGAGGAACACCAAGTCTCTGGCGGTAACCGGCGCGGCAGAGCGTTGTGTACACGAAGAGCCACATTTATTACCGCTCTGGATGATGTGAAGAGTAGCATGCAGGTATACACGGGCACATTGATCTACCAATAAGCTGGGTTATCTTTACAGCGCGGTGGCTCCACTGATAGACTCACTCATGCGGACATAAAACATACGCACAAATGCGCACTCTCGACTCACTGCCTGATTCGGAACCGGGTGGTACAGCAAACATTGCACTTGTCCTATGTAAGGTGAATAGCAGAATATAGCACAACAGTATGACTGGCCTCAATAGCGGGGACCGAGCTGGCGGCCTCGCTTTTATGGCTTGCCGCGACGGTGGCGACCGTACGCGGAGTACGCTTTCCGCCAGGAAGCAACCGGTGAACACGATACATCAGCGCGCATCGAGCCGTTTGGGATGGAGCAATCAGACACAAGTGGTACACATCATCGTACCCACCGTGTGTCTTTAACACAGTACAGCGACGGCCGTCAGCCCGCGAAACAGCCCGTCCACGACTCAGAACAGCCCCGGTGTCCCTCAGCTCGTGGTGCGGTGTTCGCCGGGGTGTTCGATAGAGGTCCGTGGACCCACGTCAGGGTCTCGCTGCCTGCCGACCGGGCCTCGAGGAACCACCACCTGATATGTTGCCGTCTGGAATGTTGGCGCGGAATGTGAGGGGCGCGCTATGGAGATTGGAGCGCTGAGTGGCTGCCTCCGGTGATCGGGCAGGGCGACGAGGCTCGGTCGAGATTCGTGGTCGAGCCCAGTCTGGCCTCAGCCCGATCTGCGGTGTCCATTGACGGCCAAACAGCCACATGGCGGTCACGTCACGCCACGTCACGTCACGCCACGTCACGTCACGCCACGTCACGTCAGGCCACGTCACGTCCATGTCCCGCGCCGGGCTGCGCCACACAGAGCCGACACAATCACACCGTCCACGGCGGCTCTGAGTCACGAAATGAGTCACAGGGCGAGTCACGGAGAGCCTCCGACGGAGTGTCGAGGTGCGGAGTGTCTTCCAAGCCAGCGGGCTCCTCAGACCGCCATTTTGATTAGCTCTGTGGGCGGCAGACCGTGGTGGACCGTCGGAGGACGGTGGGTGTGGGCGGCTGCCCCTCACGCCGTTCAGACGCCGCCGCCGCCGCCCCCGCCCCCGCCCGTCTGTCACAGGTGCTGAGAGTCGCACGGCCGCTGGCTCAGGCTGGAGTTCTCGAAGATACGCCGCCGCACGTCGCTGTAGCTGTCGCCGTTGGAGAAGTAGAGGCCCGACATGACGGCGCCGGGCGGGGGCGGCTCCATGGGCGGCGTGGGCGGCGCCGCCACCGAGGTGGCCGCCCCCGCCGCCACGGTGGATGGGGTGGCCATGCCGCAACTGGTCACCGCTGAAAGGAGCACAAAGACACAGGTTAGGTATGGCTTAGGTCACAGGCACAGGCACAGGAAGGGATACAGGGCAAGCACATCAGACATGGTCACAAGGATACCCTGAACTTTATTTCATGGACCAGGGAAGCTCAACAGTTACCTAATGCCATGATTGAAGAAGGCTAACTTTTGCGCCGTAGTTGTCATCTCTACACTACACAATGATAAGAAACGTGCCCTTTTGAGATATCATAGGATTTACGATATCGAGTGTTTTTGTCCTCTCTGACTTGCTTACCGAGCGGGTTGAGGCCGTACTGAGTGTGGTAGCCCGGGTTTGGCATGGCGACGGCCGTCATCGAGTTGATGGCCTGGTTCATATGACTGAGCGGGCCGGAGACACACATCTGAGAGGGCGGCGGGCCGAGCTGGGCCATGGAGCTGCGGCCCAGGCCCAGCGGCGCCGATCCGACAGACATCCCTAGGGACAGAAGGACGCCAACGTCAGAAATGGTCACTCTTCAGCTGTGCCAAGTCAACTAACGTATATCTGTCAATAGAGGCACAAAATTGGTGCTTTCCGCTTGGCAAGGTCGACTTGCTTGCCGACAGAGACACAACATTGTAGCGTTTTGAACAGCGCGGTGGTGTCGAGCCCATCGAAACGTCAGTCAAGGAGACACAATAGCAAGAGTCTTGACGTTGACGGCCAGCTCCACTAAACAGCAGAACAAGACTCTGCTGTAGACTGAGAGACGATTCATGGAAGCCGACTGGCTCGCCAATAACCAAGAAGCTAGACTAGGCGTGCGTAGCTCATGTCATGACGGAAGCTCACCGGCGCCGAGTGACCACCGCGTCTCGCCACTGGAGAAGCCATCGCCGATGCCCCAGCCGGATCCGAGCGGTGACGTCATTAGCCCAACCTGAGGCCGCAGCCCGCCACCGCTGGAGCGGCGCTTCTTCCACTTGGCGCGACGGTTCTGGAACCACACCTGCCGGGAGACGGGTTGAAAGGTCAGAAGGGAACCACACCTGCTGAGGTACAGGTGAGCAGGTCAGGAGGGAACCACACCTGCCAGAATGTGGGCAGGGTAAGAGGGAGCCACAACTGCCGTGATAACAGTGGACAGGTCGGGAGGGAACCCCAACTATCAGGATAGAAGTGCGCGGGTCAGGAGGGAACCACGACTCCCGGGAGACAGTTTGGAAGGTCAGAAGGATGAAGTTGGAGAGACTGCAGGGTTCAGGATGGAGTCATTCTCGCCAGGACAGAGATGAGCGGCTCAAGGGAAAGTTGTGCGTGTCAGAACGGCACTGCCAGAGCGGAGAAAGAGAAGCACAGGCGAGACATAGCCATGGGTGGAGAATTGTTGAAACGTCCGTGGGTGTTGAGTAGCCGCGCCTACATCCTACATCCAATGCTTTGATGAAACAAAAAACAAAAAAATCGAAAGCTGTGAAAATGCCTCTTCGCCAAGACATGTCAGATTTTAACTAAGGTGAATAGCGAAAGCTCCGGAGGTCATCAGATCAATAGGTTACTTTTGGCAGATTTTTCTATTAATTTGTTCTAAGAAAGATCAGGAAAGAAATTGCCACTATTGGGTTTGTCTCGTCTAGGCGCTGCAAGATATAGCAGTGGTGACCTCAGTCGAAGGTCACGCATATACCCATGTAGTTCATGCTGCAATCAGTCTGTTTGACTTGAGCAATTCACATTGGGTCAGTTTTCACGTTTCTATCGCTACTTTTCTATCAAGAAAAGATGGCAAAAAAGTGCCTTTATATAGGTATGCACATACTGTCTCATTAGCTTTTGAAAGTTTCAAAAAATTAACTACATCACTGTGGCCGTGGTATGACTACAAACTTCTTTAGATGCAAGGTCACTTGACCTGAACTGGTGATCTGACCTGAGATGACTCAGGGTATTCAACAAATCAGGGAAAATACAACTGTGCGCAAAACGGCGACCTACATCGCCGCTGTTTTTGCGCTGACTGCAATAGCTAAGGTGAGTTAAAACACTTGTACCCACCGTGGCGCGGGTTAACGAGCCGTCCAAATGCGTTGTTCACGGTTCAAAGTTAATAGAAAACATTCGCCTCAGTCATTGTAATAAAATCTTTAGCGCATTTCTGGATTTGGCCAACAATGTCAAAGAAAATGAGATCAGAGAATGTCAGCGAGGCAAATCTCGGGTAACCGCATATTTTTCCTGTTATATCTAGCGGGCTGTTTCAACAGCAAAATATTCATCAGCGTAGAGATGGCACACAGCGAACGATGTGACCGCTCTGGGAAAATATGTCAATTGACCTCGGGGCACATGTTGCGGTATCATTATGGTCTATTGGAGAATAACGCCTCAACTCATAATTTTTCCAAAACGACTTGGAATAAAGGAATACATGGGGACCGTTTCTACAGCAACGCCTTCCCGTCAAATTACCCTTAGTGCACAACGTAAAAATGTACTCCTGTAGATCACCGTGTGACTTCTGTGGGCTCCAAAATCGCTAGTTTTCCTTTTAACCCACGCCCCACGGGGGGGGGGGGTAAATGTTACCCCTCCTCCCGGATTTTCGCAATAGCTTCAAAACGATGATGTGAAACTTATGGTACCGTATTTAATCAATTAATATGACGTCCTCCTAGAAACTTTTTTTTAAATCTGCCGAGAACTTTTGATAAAATGACGTTTGAGTGACGTCATCTCAGGCCATTTTCGGTCCAAAATCGACAAATGTTTGATCGCTCATCAAACCTCGAGTTTTGAAGCGAATTATAAAAATAAACCGTCAAATGAAAGTAAATGACATTTTCTTCAACAATGCGTTCTCGGATTCTTGAATTCTTGGGTTTAAGACCCCAAAATAAATAAAGAAATACAAAAATTGGGGGGAAATGGTCACGAAATCCAAAAGTTTACATTTGTTAAAAAAAACGAAATATATGTGTTAGAGCTACATATGAGCAATTGCTATGCTAAATTTTGAATCAGTATCTTGACTTTTTGACCTTCAAATGGATCCAATAATTGTACAATGTGATGACGTCATTTTTTCCATTGCGATTTGGGCTCTTCTAGACCACTTAAGTAAAAACAAATGGCAGCATTGTTTTCCTTGGACAACACTGGTTCACAATCATATGCTTCTTAGTACAAATAATAGTTTTTAAAATTTGACCTTTTTTGACCTGACCTTGGCCTGAACTTCCCTTGAAATGGAGTAAAATGGTAAATTAAGCGTTACCATTAAATTATACGTCTGAAACAACCCATAAAATATGTGTAATACGGCTTTTATGTAACTTTTCCACAGTGACCTTTTGTGACCTGACCTTGACCTTCACCCGTACTTAGTATTAGACTCATACTCTAGCAGTTCTTGTATCTAATACTTGGAAGTATTTTGGCTGAGTTTGGGCTTGCTGCTAAAGATAGACTGGTCTCTGCAGCCAATTCATCGAAAACAGGTAGTTTTGACCTTTGACCTTATCTTGATCTGACATTTGACCTTCTTAATACAATTTTAAGTGTGCTGTAATGTTGTTTTGTTGAGAGCTTTCGTTTGCCGCCTCGCGAGTCCCGCTGCAGCCCTTGGTTCGGGAGATACGAGGGGGGGGGGTAAAATTTACACCCTAGCGGGGCGCGTTCAGCTGGAGACCCCAGCGGGGCGGGGGGTTAAGCCAGCCGTCCGTCCACGTCATCTGCCACTTGCACCGGCCACTCCGGACAGCGGCACGGATGATGCTTCTGGTGCCTATGGGTGTATCACTACCAGCCCCTTCCCCCTCCCCCAAAAAATGCAAGCCTGAATGCCTGAGCTTAGGAGTGGAATGTCTCGGAAAATATCAGACCGCCCCGCAGCGCATCGAGTTACGCCTATAGGCCAACTTTCGTGAAATTCTGAGGGCCTCTCACCAACACCCCAAAAAATAATCTTATGAACACCAACTTTGAAGATAAATATCTAGAACAGAGGGTTCGAAAAGTAGGTCCCAAAAGAAGAAAAAGGTAGCTTTCCAAATGTAGGCGTGATCCTTTCTGATGCTTTTCTTTTGGTACAAAACAAGCGGGAAGACTCTATTTTAAGTACTTTTTTCGTGATCAATGCATCTATTTGTATTTTGTGTGCCATGTTTCGTGAAACTCTTATGTACAGGTCCACCGATCAACCTATCAAAATGTTTACCACTCAGAATACCTGTCTATTTGTTTGATGTTGACGAATCGTAATTGACCAATCTGCGGAAGTGAATACAAGTTGTCCAATAAATTTGTAATAAGCTCGCATTGTTTCACGATTATATTCACAATAATTTATATATGCAGAAGAATTTTGCTCTACCGACGATTGGTTTCAAAATATGCTCTCCACAGTGTGAATTCGTGGGGCAAAATATCTCATTCACTAATTAGTTACAATGTCCAACGCAAATTGAGCAAATATTCGGTGCGAAACTCGAATTCATCGTTTTGAAGAACGCTTCCTAAATGTTTACCCGACAAGCCTAAACATAAACATGCATCCGGTGGACACTGCATTCTTGCCAAATATAGCTTTTAAATGACACTTGGACGTGTGGTTTCCCCATTTGACACTTGTAACAACAACAATTCCCAATTTCCCTTTTGGGATGCTCAGAACCGTTCTAAAAACGCAATAAATGCCCTCCTTTGGCCCGTCTTGGGGGCATGACCCCGTTTGTCCCCCTGGATCGGCCTTTGACAAACATAAATAGGTACAACCAATGTTGCGTGTTTTGAGGAACGTATAGCTGATATCAGGGTATACATTTTCGGCGGTCGGCCGTGTTCTTCTCGCTATGGTAACGCTCAGCAATGAATGACCAAGATTCTTATCACCCTCACATAAAAGAACACGACGCTTGTACCAATCATGTATTGGATGAAGCGTGCCAATATGCGTTTAAATTTGATCTACAATGCCTGCCAGTCTTTTCCACGAGCATTTTTGTTTTTCAAAACGAAAAAATAGACATCACGCTATCGATCGTTTTGGCAAAAAAGGCGAAGCATTCGTTTAGTTC
>JARFNZ010135486.1:0-10891 GCA_031763405.1 Balanus nubilus
TCGCCACCACAGCTCTCACCGTTCCCGAGCAATAGCCCGCCAAAGGGAACGGACGCGTTACATACATACATACATACATACATACATACATACATACATACATACGGACATTCTAATTTTTATAATAGTGGATGTAAGGATTTCGAAAATGTTAAATAAAATTATATGTAAGTGCGTATTTTATAGTTTCATATTCATTTTGTGTTCTATAAATATTTTACGTTAATTTATTTTGCCATAAAGGTAGAATCTGAACATGAACATTGTAAGTATCTGTATATATCCGTAAACGTTATGGTTTGTCAAGCACTAAGGTCTTGTTGCCCACCCCTCCCTAATCGCGATCCATATGTTTGGCGATTGCAGCGCAAATGATCAAACATTTGTTTTCTTATTTCAACTTTGGTTTACCTTTTAATATTGGACTATTTTTGATAGAATTACTATTTAATTACCTTCATTTAAAAATCACAGACAAAAAACGTCGCTATACAAGTACCAAACTCGCAATAACCTCGAATAAATCAATTGGAGCCATTTAGAGGGTATGATGTTTAGGTACGGTAGTTACTAAAATGCAATAATAATGCAATTATTCCACTTCCGAGCAACGATGCGTGCTCATATGTGAATATTGTCGCCTACGTGAATGCTATTCGTCTTGTATATTATTGATAGTAACGAAGAAATTACACAAATAATGCACGAGTCAGACTTATTTCGAAGACATACTGCTTCTGAGCAAACGAGTAGATAAATAGGGGAAGTTTGCCGATTAGAGATTCTTTTAGTTTGAGGCATGCTGGCACGCATGTTGTTGTCGTGACGCCGATGATAACTTGTTTTGCTCGAAGTACAAATATCTTTTTCTATTTTGTATGGTCTATTCGCATTTTATTTTATTTTCACTCTAGTTTACTGACATATTCATACATTTATACATGAATTGCAATCTTGCCAGAACTGAAACACAGGAATTGGTCCCCGATTTGCGACCGGGTGATATATTTTTGTTACAAAGTTTCCGTCTCTATAATTGCAGTTCTAATTAAGCAATAGCCAATAGTCAAAATATAACATTGGCGTGTTTATTAAAACAGGGTACCTACCTATTTGCATTTTTTAAGTTGGTTGGGGGCAAAATCAGGACTCATATCTTCGAGGTGTCACTTCATTGTATGACAAGTCAAGAGTCAGTTAGCTGGGATCAGATATATCTAAAAAGTGGCCTTACTACCTTTTTCAAAATTTTAAATATGGTAGTCAGTTGCTCCTAACCTAACATTAATTCTGTGTTTTTTACCACCTTCAAATCTGTAGATTTCCGAACATATATTTTAAGAAAAATATATTTCTTATTTTTGGGGTCAAAATCAAAAATGTAAAATGAAACCTGAGATATCCATTTTTGAAATTGTCACCCAATGTGATTTGCCGTTTTCCGTTTTGCTTTAAAACCGTATTTTCGTATTTTTGACAAATTAGCACAAATTTAACACTTCTTGGTTAATAATGGTATGTAGTGACGTCAGTAAAATTGAAACAACACGACAAATTGTTTTGAATTAAACTACTGATTGCCTTTACAGTGGACCTTAAATTGATGGCCGAATTAAAGGGGAATTACCACCTTTTACTAAAATTAAAATATCAAAGAGCCAGTTTCACCTATCCTACAGTGCAGTTCGTTTTGAAAATCTCGCTATCACCCATTTGCAATATTGGTTTGACGATTGTGCTTCTCCTCGAAAACCGTACGAAGCTAGGAAAAGTACCGCCCTGAGTTAAGCACCTAAATACGGAAAATGCATAGTGAACGACAGTTTCGCAATGCAGATACCTACGATAAAACAAACAACAAATAAATATTGCAAACGATTGAGGATGAACCTTTCAAAACGGACTGGACTGATACGACAGGAGAAACTGACTCTAGCACATATACAATTTTAGTTGTTAGGTGGGAATGTCTCTTTAGGGCCGATTCTTTCCATGTAATGCCAATATTCAGCACACCCGACCTACCGACAGCCCGACCTACCGACAGCTGTTTTTTTTTTACTGCCTCGGATGTCGATTCCCAGAGTTTAAAGGGTCAGTTTGAGTTTGACACACAACTTAGCAATAATCAATAGTCCTGCTCCTGGACAATAGGTGAATGGGCAGGTACAAACTTTCGCTGTGCGCGATGTTACAGGTGATAACGCAGATCGCATTAAGTGCGGGGAGAAATAAATTAGATCGTCGGGTCATGAAGGCATCATGAAGGTCAGTAGATATAATGGAGCACCACCATATATCTCCGGCCGCTAGAGGCACTGACGATCAACTGTTACCAGTGTTCGTGCCGGGAAATTGTGTGTCAACCAGAGCTGTGTAAAAAAGCAAGCTATCATGAATATGTGAGGCATATATGTGAAACTGAATCCAAGTATTTGTAAAGTGACTTTACTACCTTTTTCAAAAGTTTTATAGAGTTAGTGGAACCAAGACAAACCAGTATTGGTCATTAAGTATTGGTCAAGCCATTAACCCGCGCCTCGCTGGGGGGTAGATTTTACCTCCCCCCTCCCGGATTTTCGCAATAGCTTCAAAACGATGCTAGATATCGACGTAAACCTTTTAGTACCTTATTTGGCATCAATTTAACTTCTTCCTAGAAAGTTTCGAAAAAATAGACTGATCTATTTTTCAGAAAATAATGTTTTAGTGACGTCATGTCAGGACATTTTTGGTCCAAAATCGACAAATGTTTGATCGCTCATACAACATTACGTTTTGAAGCAAAATTGAAAAATAAGCCGTCACAAGAAAGGAAATGACATTCTCTTCAAAATGGTGATCTCGGAATTGTGAATTTTGCTATTTTTAACCCCCCCCCAAAAAAAAAAAATGGGGGCAAAGGCCACAAATTAAATTTTTTGAAGTTCTTCAAAAAACGGAATATATGTGATAGAACTACATATGAGCAATTTCTGTACCAAATTTCAAATCAACATCTTTATTTTTGACCCCCAAAATGTCTCCAATATGTGTACAATCTGTTGACGTCATTTTTATTCAATTACGTTTTTTTTGGCTTTCTAGACCACTCAAGTAAAAATAAATAACACCATTTGATTCCTTGGGTACATCTAATTCATAATCATCTGCTTCTCATACAAAATTTGAGTTTCAAAATTTGACCTTCTTTGACCTGACATTCTGGTACAGTTTCTTTGTGCACCTTCTAATAATTGTTGGGCAGTTCGCCGTGGCAGGCAGTAGGTAATGAAAAATGGCATGGTCTTTGTTGATGTGTGAATCTGGAAAACTGAGTCACTGGTGAGATATTGGCTCCAAATTCGTTAACAATAACACACAATATGTGTCCCATTCATCTACCTATTTTTGTGTATTGATGATAAACTAGGCAAAGGCAATTTCATGTTTTATTTTTATTACAAACGCCGTTGTTGTGATACAAAGAACATTTACTTTTTGTCCTGTTATTGAGGAAATATAATATTTTGCTGCATTGCATTGCACTAACAACATTTTCATATGACCAATGTGAATCCACGGTCACGACGCCATTTCAGAAATATTCCATGGTGATTCACGGGCGAGCCGCGATTTCCACGCGGGACGCGATTCACATGCGAAATGATCCTGGCGCGTGAAGCGATTTCGAAGTGATTTTCACGCGAGACACGATTGGCAAGCGATGCGCAAAATGTGCTGTGTTTCAGCCTTCAGTGCGTAAGAAAGTTACGAGCCTATGGATATCCCGGTCTAAGAATGACACACCTGAGTCTGACAGTCTGACTGAGACTGAGTCTGACAGTCTGACTGAGTCTGAGAATGACAGCTGTGCATCGGAGGACGAGGTTGCGAGACGCAATGGTGGCGAGATACCGTCCTGTTTAAACATCGCATCGACCTGTCGTCCAGTGAATCACTTATAGTGACGTCATTAAAACACTGACGTTATCAAGGTGAGGACGGTGCAGATACACAGCGAACTCTTCTTCAGAACGATGGAATTGGTGTCTCCAATGCTCGCAGCTTACATTTATAATATGGGGAGGGTCGGTGAAGATAAATTAAAGGCAAAACCAAGGTTCATATAGATAAGGTTAGGCATCCAGTCATGTGGCCAGAATGGGCACAAGTAGGGATCGTAACCAAAGGAGAACATCTCAAGGCCAACAACGAGCCATGTGCCTCTAACGGAAATATACTTTGCCTTCAGTTGTATTATTTCAGCATTTGAGTATATAACAAAAACGAATTCTGAAAAAGAAAAACGAAAAACGAATCTGACTTCACCTGTTAGTGGGTGTTTCAACCCGTTGGTGATATGTATAAGAATAAAGAATAAATAATAAATAATTGACAATCCACAACCGTATAATACAAAATAAATGATTTATCTATTTGTTAAGTAGCTAATCATAGGTGGGTAGGTATAGAATAAAATACTGCACTACTCGATTATTTGTTTTATAGTTCAATTTGAATACATTCGTTGTTGCTTGGCGGGACACGTATTATAACAATCAAGAAACAACTTTATCTATGAAATGCCATGAAAATAAACACATTAATAGATAAATAATGACAGAAAATATTATATTCCTTCATTCCACATTAATCAAACGGGACATTTTTTGTATATACAAAATTCGTATTGTTTACTTGCCCCAGCCTTGTGACTGCATCGGAATTGCAACAGTGCCTACATTGTGAGGCTCCCAGCTTTTATCCAAAGACCACGAAAATAATGAATACCAAACATAATATATCAATGTTTTGGATTAAATAGACAGCTAATTTTGTTCCCTTGTGAGTAGGATAGCAAAAAATATAGCACCCCAGCAATAAAATAATGAACATATTCTTAGTTTTGTTATCGTAAACAAACATCATAGCCTTTGAGAGTTAAATTAAAAAAGAAGCTAACGCAAACAACCCAGGTCGAAATCCGGGTCACATGATGTCCCGCACCTGGGCAAAACAAGACGTAAGAAAGATATGAGAGAAAACTGACACAAAGAGAGGAGAATGAGGTGCCGACCAAAGTTTGATAACGAGCTACGGTCAATTTTGGCTAACGTTGCCCTCTTAGGTACTATCATAGGTAGAGCAGAGCGGGATAAGACGACCAAGACGGAAAATATCAACAGTTCAGCCGAGATATAGTGTTCTGCTTACTTTTGTTACCTCTTAGAACCATCGATAAGTTTTCTTTATTCATTAGCAATTCGGCGTCTCTGGTCCCAGTGTAAACAAAAATCCGATTGAAAGAGTACTTTTACAAAAGGGCGTCTTACCCCATATGCAGTTTAAAACGCGGCCAACCATTTTAAGTCAATTACAATATTCAAAGAAGGGAAATTCCGCCGAAAACGAACAAGTTTTAAGCCTATACTCTTCGGAATTAAGTTGTCGGCTAGTTTTAGGCATGAAATTGGCATTTTGTCAGCGACCACTGCGAGGCCACTTGACAGCGTATGGTGTCAATGAGGTATGTAGTGAGCGTTTTACCCCAAGCTGATTATAGGTGTATTACCCATAGATATCTTAAAACACAGCTATACATAAAACACCACTAATATTATTAAAATATTTGTAATGTCACAAAAGACCGAAATTCAAAAGAGCAGTGGGAAAGTGGACATACTGCAACATCCGTGAGTAACCGTAATTCCAAGAATGTCAAATTGTAAACAAATGGGTAACAAAGTATGTGTGCTGATAATTTTGTGGGAATAGTTGCTTAGCACGCTCCTTTACTTTAATAGCCGTTACCGTAGTACTACTGCCTTGAAGTAACAACAAAAGTAAGCAAACATTCGTAGTTAATCCGTTGGAGGGGTAGGCATCTTACCCGACCAGGCGTCTTTTCTTACCACAACCTAACCTACAAATGTTTAAAACCGTCGCCTGTTTGTAAGATTGTTCAGTTAACAAAGAATAAGAACTAGCTATGACCCGCACAATTTGCAAAACAAATGTGCATACTATTGATCTGGTCACCCAAGAGTGAATATCAACTCTCTTGTTAAATTATTGGTTATAACTATAGTATATTGGTCCCTAATCCTATTCCAACCAAATTTCCGTATCAATACATCATCATCACCATTATCATTCATTTTCCAAAGTACATCTGTGACTACAGCACTAAATTAAGCTGAGGATTGGTGCAAAGGCGCTTAGTGCGCCTATGACGTGGCACCTCTCCCTACCGTTCCTAATACTGACTCAGCTGTTCTGACCTCACGGTTATTTGCGCGTCGCTGAGCGGACGCACGCCCGCGCACCGCTCCCGTGTGATGCCCTTCCAGGATCATGGCGATGCCAAGCTGCGTCCGGACGGCGCAGACGTCCTTCTCACTGTCTCCTGTTTGTGTTTAACAAAAACATCTGGAATTATTTTGCGACACAGCTCGCTTCAACCTCGCCGAGGCCTTTGCCGTACAGCAACATATCTAACTTGTCCGAGTTGTTCAGATAGTTATAGAAGGGAGTGAGTCTGCAGGTTGTTTGTTACATGGTTACGTTCGATTTGGTATTTGGACACTGTGAAGATGAAGTCTGAAGTGCTTTCGAAAACGAAACCGCCGCTGCACTCCGGGGACTGGACCTCGCTGCTGTGAATACAAACAAATTTGGCCGTTCAGAACGGACAGTCTGAGCCGAAGTCTAGTGTGCAGAATATTGTCTTTCTTGCACCCAAAAGCGACAAATTTAGGTGGTTTTGGTTTGGCCAGTCTCTGAGTGATGGCTTCTTTAAAGGATTTGACAGAGTGTATGCTTACGAGTAGCGTCGGGCAGTTGATTCCATTTGTCTATGGTGTTGGGTATGTATGAGGCTTTGTAGGACGTTAGGTGGCTCTGTGGCTCCGTAATATTTTGTGCATTCCTGATGAGTCTGGATGTCGTGTTTCAAGCCGGGTACAAGTATCTTGACGAATTCTGGGGTATTGCTTCTGTCGTCTAATACTTTGTAGAGGTATGTAAGTTTGTGACTTTCCCTGCGTATTTTCAGTTCGTCCAAGCCCAGTTCGTCCAAAAGACGTTCGTTCGATGATCTGTAGAGGGCTTCTGTCACCAGTCGTGTAGTCCTTGTCTGTAGACGTTCTAGTCTAAGTTGGTCCGCGGTCATAATGTGTCCATCGTAGATAATGTCACCGTAGTCGAGGATAGGTCGAATGTAAATGCAGTATAATTGGTTCAGTGTATTTCTGTCGAGATATTTAGCTATGGGGTAAATCTGGCTTAGTGATGCGTTGGCTCTTTCTATGATATTGTTTACGTGCGCTTTGAATTTCAAGTTGCTGGATATAGTGAGACCTAGGTGTTTGTGAGTGTCGTTTGCTGGTATGTCCATGTCTCCGAATCTATGTTATGGCGGGGTGGTCTTTCTGTTGCTAAATGTTTGTTGGATTGTTTTGTTCGAGTTCAACTGGATGGGCTATTTACTGCCGAAGTTGTGTATTTGGTCGAGATCGTTCTGTAGTGAGTTTTGTGCCTTTGCGTTGTTTTCGTGTGATTTATGGCAGCTGAAATGGATTGTATGCATACAAAAATAACTAAATAATCCAATCCGTGATCCACAAGGAAACCCTCCGATCAGGCGCACTGGAATTAACTCAATCTAGCCGCTCACGCCCCTTTACAGTCATCCTCCGAACCTCTCCAGAACCTTCTCTAGAGTGCCATCCTTCTCTTCGCCTCGTTAGTTGACCACCTTAGTTAACCGCCTCGTTAGTTAACCACCTACCCTTAGCACCCCTCGACTCGGTCAACACCTCTTTGGCTCTCAGTGGCCCCATCCCGTCAATTACCGACCACCGCTGAAAACGCCGGCTGCGACAGCTGGCTAACTCTCCAGTGACGTCACGGCTCGCCGCGTCCCGTCCACAGTGTGCGGCCTGTCGGGAGCGGAGGGATGTCGCTGCCATTCAGCTGGCGGGGTCTCGCACCCTTCCGTCGGCAGGGGCGAGTCCAGGTGGCGCGCAAGGCAGGTCAACTCCCACCAACCTACTCAGACAGATTGCATCATGAGACTATCGCCTGAAAGCGCAAAAATCACACTTCTGATAAAATGTGGACATTTTGCAGAAAATGTATTCTGCATCGCGGGAATCGAGCCCTGGGTGCGCCCGTGTCGGTTAGCGCACCGACGATGAGGGCCACCGGACGGGGAGGGAGAGAAGCGACAGGCGTCCGATAAAGACCTTGAAATTTGTCCCGGCCTATTGATTTCTGTGGTGCCCCCTCCTGACACGCTGCGTCCCCCATCGCGCAGGGGCGGCGCCAGGAAAGGGTAGGGAGGGGCAGGGGAGGATAGGGAACGCCGCGTCCCCACCACCGCGCAGGGGCGGCGCCAGGGGAGGTGCAAGGAAAGGAGAGGGGGAAGGAAATGGTAGGCTAAAAGCCGGCTGCGATGAGGTAAGGATCACGCTCTCATGACGACAGTCAAGATAGGGACATTCACGGATCGCGACGGTGATTTGCCGAATAACCGAAAAAAGTTAATGATAACAATTTATTATATACAAAAACAGAAAAAGCGAGAGGACCCACACTATTCAGTATTCTGTATTCGGTATTTATTTTCAATCACCAACAGGCATACGCCCAATTACAGGTGAAGTCATGGATACAATAAACAATACAATAAACACTGACATATATGACACCGTTAAAAATAAAGGAATATACTATGTAAAAATATAACTATAAATAAATGTAAAGTTAGAAATAAACTATACATGTGCAATGTGCATGTACACCTAAAAAAGCTCACTACACTACCAAAGCAAGCCTACATCATTCGATTCATCACATGGAGGGGCCAAAGTCGAGACGTACACCAAGCTCTGCCGCTTGAGCTGACCTAGTGAATCATAGAATGTGTCTGAACTTGGCGAGAAACCTAAAAAGTGATTGACGGTGCGTGGGATGCGCAAGAACAGACCAGATGAAACCGCGTTGACCCGGGCGAACGGCAAATAAAACAGTGATCTGTTCGCGGTTCTAGCTTGCCTGGTTGGAACATGCAGCCTAAAACACTCGAGTAAAAACGATGAGGAGATGAACCCTTTAAAAACTTTACATAAAAACAGAACATCACACTGAGCGCGTCGATCTCCCAAATGCAATACATTACACGATGACAGCAGATCACAGTATGCAAGAGATGATCCGACATAATCCGTGCGACGCGCTAGCCACATTAAAAACTTATGCTGCACTCTCTCCACACGAACGAGATGGCATCTGGTTTCACCACCCATATAACTGAGCAGTATTCGAGGATGGAACGAACGTTGGCGTTATAAGCAGCCAGTGCCGCCTGCTTGTCCAGCTTGCACCGGGGGGAGGTCGACTGGAAAGTTCGATGAGGAGTCCTAATGCTCTGTTGGCTTTGGTGACAATTGAAGCCACATGCTCAGCAAAATCCAGTTTTTGGTCGAGAGTGACTCCTAGATCCCGAATGGATTTGACGCTCTCCAAAGTAATGTCATTGATTGAGTATGCTGAGTCAATGAAATTGCGTTTCTGAGTAATTTTGAGAGATTTACATTTTGAAGCATTGAGTTTCAGTTTCCAACCGGCCGCCCAGTACGTCACTGCATTCAAGTCCTGCTGAAGTGTCAGTTTATGTAAAGCAACTGTAGGATGAAATATATAGGAGTAGCGATGAAATGAAAAGTGCGAATTGGACTGTTAATGGGCTTATACGTGCCTGTCATCCATTGCAACAAATAAATAAATAAAATTTCATGGGACAGAGAACGTGACATGTCTATGCTACGTCTATAGCCGCGCGTTCTATCGATCTTACCCAATTGATGTTAACATAAATTTTTGCGGGGATATTTTAGGTCAAACCAGAATGGTGGCCAGAAGGCCAGAATGCTTCCCAGAAACTGGAAGGATTAAAACAAGCCATCGCACGAAGTGCTCGAAACACCGTAAAAGAACCGTGTCCCCAGACATTCGTGATGTTGACAAAACGAGGAAATCTGCTTGGCAAGAAAATGAACAATTCTTGAAATCGTTGTATTGTGTTATTTGCATACCATCAGAAAATATATACCATGTTAGTGAAAAATGTGCAGGAATTGTCGCTCAGTCTCCGTTTAAATTATCGTTGAATTATCATTTCTATATTTGCCTCATATTTACCTACATATATTGAGCCTCATAATCGAATCAATCAACTAGAGTAGGTATACCAGAAATTTTCCGAAAACAAAGCTCGTATAATTGCTGCGGTCGTTGATGGTGACGTTGAGATGCGTCCCCCCAGTAGAAAGTCCGTGGCGACACCTCTTCATATCGATGCTTATACATACTTCTAGCGCGGAAGAGGGCGCCTCTGGTGTGAGGAACAAGTGGTTGGCCAAACGTTTTGACTCGAGTCAACTCTAGCTGGTTTATTTTTGTACATTACTCAATTCTACCTCAATTGAGGCAGAATTGAGTGAGGCAGAGGTGAAAGTTTTTGAGTCGACTCGACTCATTTTGGCTCTACAACGCCAAAAGTTGACCGGGAAAGAGGGGGTGCGGTCTGGGATATTTTGAAGTCGATTCTCTTCACGCAACACCATAGACGCAATGTTAAATCTGCTAAGTCTAGTGAAAAACTGCAATGTTAAGTCACTGCATTATCTCATTTGACTCAAGAGAATGTGTCGACTCATTTTTGGCTCAAGCAGCATCCCGGTGACTCAACTTTGATTCCAGCGACAATCCATGTGACTCAACTCTGACTCGTTTAATTTAACAATTTTCTTGACCTATTCAAAACACTGACTCAACTCACTTTAGTCAGCGTTGAGTGAAATGTGAGATGAAGACACCGAGTGGAACACAACCCTGGGGGGGGGGG
>JARFNZ010135497.1:0-10890 GCA_031763405.1 Balanus nubilus
CACACACACACACACACACACACACACACACACACACACACACACACACACACACACGCGTAGTCCCACTTCGAACCTAGCACACGGATCGCCACTTCGAACCTCCCAAACGGGTCGCCACTTCGAACCTCACACACGGATCCCCACTTCGAACCTCACACACGGATCCCCACTTCG
This sequence comes from Balanus nubilus, assembly GCA_031763405.1. Lineage (NCBI taxonomy): Eukaryota > Metazoa > Arthropoda > Thecostraca > Balanomorpha > Balanidae > Balanus > Balanus nubilus. The sequence goes on from JARFNZ010135497.1 coordinate 178, forward strand.
AACCTAACACACGGGTCCCCACTTTGAACCTCACACACGGATCCCCACTTCGAACCTCACACACGGGTCCCCACTTCGAACCTCACACACGGGTCCCCACTTGGAACCTCACACACAGGTCCCCACTTCAAACCTCGCACACGGGTCCCCACTTCGAACCTCACACACGGGTCCCCACTTGGAACCTCACACACGGGTCCCCACTTCGAACCTCAGACACAGGTTCCCACTTTGTTCTACCGCGTTCGCTGCTCACCTGGTTGCTCTGCACCTTCCACACCTCGATGACGCGCGTCTCGGTGCGCACCAGCTCAAACCGCTCAGAGCGGAAGAAGAGAGCGCAGCCGTCCGGGCCGTTGTTGCCCTTGATGTAGATACAGGGCGAGTCCGGCTTCGCGAAGAACATGCCCGTGTAGCCGATCGTGCCCAGCGCCTTCTTGAAGAACTTGAAGTGGTCAACCTCCTGCGAGATCAGAAAGTAACGTCACTATAGTGTTAAAGTTCAACATTAGTTAATCATTTAACTGATTCGCTCATTCATTTATTCATTGATTCGGTCATTCGACTTTTCATTCATTCAATGGATCGGTATATGTTCGAAATATTAATCATCACGTAATATTTAGTTTAATCATTCCTTCATTATTCGATCATTTAATATAAAGTTGTCATCTTTGCTGCTCCGATGTTTCTGTGGCCCATGCAGGCGCCGTGTCTCAGTAGGTTAGACAAACAGAGACCGTGTGGCAGACAGAGGCCGTCAGACAAACAGGTGAGGTGTACCTACCTGAAGGCAGAGGAGGTCGGGCGCGTAGTGGCTGATCTCCTCCAGCAGACGGTAGCGGCGCGTCTCCCAGTCCAGGGCCGCCGACGGACACTCGCTGAAGTTGTCATTGTGCACGCCCAGCGCTGCAGACAAGGCAGACAAACAGCTTGTTAGTGGTAGAAAAACACTGAGATGTTATATCAGGCGTGAAGCTGATACATCAGAATAGATATCATTTATAATTTTTTGGTTAAATTCAGCAACCAGAGAGGCGAAAATTGTGTTATCAGTTGAAACGAAATTAGCCTTGCCACCTCCTTTTAACGTCCATGCATACACAGATACGCATAGAAGCCTGGTTTTTGAACATTCATTGCTGTGGTCATCATTTGTCTTTATATGGTGCTTTGCATTAATGCACAAATGCATAAGAAGTATACGACTTTGCTCCTTGTGCCTGCGCGTGCCACTCGATACACAAATATATTACCTATGTTAGGAATCTGAGCCTCATTCCCCTAAAAGGTCCTATTTTGTTGTTGTTGTGGTTTGACCGCTATTCCACATTGGAACACAAAGCCACAATAGTCAGGCTGTCAAACATTCCAACAGCAAACAAGCAAGCCAATTCGCTTACTCTGCGACAGCATGTTCCACTGCATGACCCTGATCTTGGTGTGCGGGTCGGCGGGCGGCTCGATGACGGTGAGGTCGCGCGTCAGCAGCGGCGGCAGCGCTGTCAGCTGCTGCTGGCAGTGCACCTCCATCTCAGCGGACGTCATCACCTCCGCCGGAAATGTCACCGCGTCATCGTCGCTGTCCGGGTTCAGGAGCTTCGGGGCCGAGGTGAAGCTGCCCATCCTGTGGGAGATGAGACGTGAGAGGTTATTGGGGTAGATGGGCAGGTGAGATGGAGGGGAGATGCGCTTCGCTAGGGTTCGCTTCTTCCTGGCGGTGGTGGGTTGTGGTTCCATGCGGATCCATGGTTGTGGATTGAGTTTTAATTCGGGTGTGATGTAGGTTAAAATGTATTCATTTGCATTTTATTTGCACATCAGTACAGTTTGTATACATAATCGTTGTCTACATCAACCCGCTACGTGCCGGAGGTATTGAGACCCCCTCCCCCCAAGGTTTTGTCAATAATAACTCGAAAACGGCGGCGGCGTCTTCGAGTTTGAAACGGCGTCGCCGCCGTTTCTGACACACGTGTTTGGACATTCATTACGCATATTGTGTAAAATTGTTGGCTCAAGGTTATCCAAGGCCAGGCCACCAGGACAGATCAGGTGACCTGACCCAACCTACAAAAGTTTGTGCTTGTACCAGTTACCACACACCACAGCCACAGGTTCCGGCCGATCAGTTTCAATTTTTTTTTGGACTTCAGGAGGATATCGATATCTACAATTTTTATATCTCTGAATTTGTATATCGGTGACCACTGACCCGAGGTCAGGTCAATTTCGTGACCTCCCCCATTAGGTATAAGTGAAATGGGGAATATTCAAACGCTTGCTAAATCAAGGATACGCATCAGATCACTCCTATTCTCTCGATGTCATGCTTAATCATGTCATCCTTCTTTCATGACCCGGTGCGTTTGTATACAATGAACTCTCCGCAAGGACATCCGAGGTCATACGATGTCACCGACCGTTTTTTGTCAAATGTTGTGATGGAGTGAAGATAGAGACGTGAAAATGGTTCAGATATGTTTGTCACGTCAAGACGCATCGACTCTTATGCAGCATGACCCCCCAACATGACCTACATACGCCATCACGTGACCTTGACCTGAGTTCAAATTTTGAAATTGACCTCCAGTAGTCACCATGTATGTATTTCGACTCGCTTTGACGAGAGAAACACGATGGTGTCAAATTCGTTGTTCTAACCTTATGAGTGAAAAAGCTATTCGCGAAAACCCGCTTTTAAAGAAAACATACATTCCGACCTTTGATGACCTTTAGAGACTAAACTATTGACCTGAGGTCAAATCTGATCACACGTTCACGAAAGTAGGTTTCAACGGCTTTCTACTCCTTCGTTTTTTCTCATAACTCCTGAGATATTGGTGGAACCTGAAAAAGTCTTTAGTTGGGAAATTTTGACGTTCTGGGGCCTCTGGTTACCTCATTTTTGAGCTTAGAGAAAAACGACTGTAGTGTTGTCGAAATTATTTTTGACGAGCTTTCGAACACTCTTTTCCGTTTTCCGTTAAGTACTATAGGGACCGAGTTTGAATGGGAAGTGTCCAAACACACCCGGCACGAGGCGGGTGGCGCCGATTACGGGCACGACACGGTTAAAAATCGTTTTCTTTTTCTGCGCGTTTTCTCCTGTCAGCGGAACGTAGCTCCGTCGACGACAATATTAAATACATACAAATGCAAAATGTAAGTTTAAAAGGATGTTTACCGAGTTAGAAGGGTTAGAAGGGTGCAATTCAAACACCCTCCCATCTCCGCGCGAGGCAGCTGGCGCCGACCACTGGCACAGCGCGGGTTTTCGATGTTTCTGCGCGACTACGCCTGACAGCGGAGCGCAGCTCTATCGGCGATTATATGGCATAAATACAAATACAAAATACAAGTTAGAAAGGATTTGTGTCAGACAAACATTTGGCAAGAACAAAGAGGAAATGGGTGGGTATACCTCGTTCCCTGAGAAGTTTGCAGTCAAAGCGTTTTAATGCTAACATCACGTGAGTAAACTCAAACGAACTTAAGAGTGTCTAACGGCGAAAATTCATTAACTACCAGGGGCAATCCGCTGCAAACTTTTTGGAATGGGATATAGTTGCGTAAAAGGTGTGGGTATCATGAGTTAATTACGACATGAGAAAAGGATGTGTTGTTGAGGCGTTACGGCCTAGCAACTGTTGAGCTACGTCTCCCGGGTCTCTTGGCTCACGGCTCTCCCGGGTCTCTTGGCTCACGCCTCTCCCGGGTCTCTTGGCTCACGGCTCTCTCGGGTCTCTTGGCTCACGGCTCTCTCGGGTCTCTTGGCTCACGGCTCTCTCGGGTCTCTTGGCTCACGGCTCTCCCGGGTCTCTTGGCTCACGGCTCTCCCGGGTCTCTTGGCTCACGGCATGCAACCGGAATAATTCCTAGTGGCCAGATTCCCACAAAGCACTCATGGGCTCCGTGTCCCAAATGATTGAACTTCTTGAGCCCGCGTGGGAAAATATGAAATCAAAGCGCTGTAGATAATTATCACTCTTCCGAGCGTAGATGGCCTGTTGTCTCGACTTGAACCTGTTGACGTCAAATAGTATTCGCACGAACCCAATATTCGAATGTTCGCAATAATCCATATTCAATTCATCACCCTGGATTCCTCAAGAACTCTTATCGCTCGCTTCCACTGTTAAGTGCAGCGGAATGTTCTGTTGTTTTTCCGTTCCTTTGTTTTTGGTATTTGTCGCCGACAAACAGGCAGCATGAAACTCCTCACAATTTTCTTTCATAACTTTAAATGATCCATGAAAATCGATAAGCATACTCCGTGGTCTTATATTTTTTTGAAGACATTTTATGTCGACGAAAAAAGATCGAGCCGGTTTGAACACCTTATGAACCTTTCCAACATATTTGCGTGGCGGCTGTCATCCCCATCTGACATTTACAACATGCGAATTGCGACATCATGTCGCAGAAGAACTGTAGCTCAGCATAACTGAGTAGCAATCAACAAAATTCGTTTTAAACTAGGTTGATCCAACAAAGAACTCCTATGAAACGACAAAGCTCACCTTGTAAGACACTGCGAAAGTTTGCGCCTCGCAACTGTTCTTCTGTGTACCTCTTCCCAAAACTCCAGATCCATTGCTGGAGGAAATTAGATCAGCCTAGTATGCAGATGCCTGGGGCCTTTAATATGACACAGAAAACCAGCACTACGGCACTACAAACACTGCACATCCGCAGACTGAAACTTCAAACCAGCTAACTAACAACAGTGCGTGGACCCAAGCGATGAGCGCCGCTTGTGGTGAAGCAATGCCCCAGCCAGCTCGGTCTGCCCCAGTTATAACCTGCGGTGAGGCGGTGCCGAGCAGGGTTCGACAGTTCGGCGCCATAGACTGACCCCCGGCTGACCCGCCGGTCGCGCGTGACGGCTATCACCCTTCGCCGATTGGCCGCCGCGTGGGCGCCCCGCCGCCGCCGCCGTTGTTTGGGTCACGACTGGGCGCTCTAGGGTGACACGTGTGCGGCGCACTACAATGCAGACATGGGTGGCTGAAGCTGCAATGAACAACAAACAGGTCTGCAGATCCGCAGATCGCCGGCGCCACTCAACTTGTAAGCCAAACATTGGCATTGTTCTCGTTTTAAACATTGACTTCGTCCTCTTCGACAACTAATTTTTACCTCTTCTTACATTGTAAGTACCACATGTTTTATCTGGCACTATGTCCTAATGCCCTTCTCTAATCAAGATGTTCGAAAATGATTATAATAATTTAAATCCGTAACTTCGACGATTGCATCGCAAATGATACAATATTTGTTTTCCTACTTCAACTTTTGCTTGTTATTTCAATTCCTGATTAATCTTTTGAATGTTATTTCTAAATAGTTAATCTTTATTTCCCTATTTCACACGCAGAAGTCGCTAGACGAGTACCAACTGTAAACAATCTCTCAGACTTTTTAGAGGGAGATAATTTTGAGGTACAGCAGCAAAAAAATGTAATAATCATGCAGATTTTTCACTTGCAAGCGATTGTGTGCGCTTGTAAGTGAATTTTCCATTAACGTGAATATCGTTTGTCTCTTATCTTGCGTGAAAGCCGGGGATATTATGAAAATAAGCCACCAAGTTCAACGTGTTTCGAAGAAATACTGGTCTAAAAAATCTATCTTGTAAACAAGTACTCGTGGAGCGAAAACCTAACTTCCTGAGTGTGTTGCGTTGCATACAGACAAGGTATAGCAAAATGGCTTGAATTTACCATACAATTTATTGTCCTGCGTCTAAATTCATCGTTAACTCCCAAAAAAGTTTTTAAAAAACTTACATTCCCTTTAAGGTCTTTTGAAGTTCTCCTTTACTTGCCGAAATAGCACCTAAGATAGCATTTGCTTCACTGCCGAGTCTTCATGTTGGAATCTGGGTTTCGCATTATTTTTTAATCGTGTATCTGTTGTTTTATTTTTACTGTCTTCCTTTTTATTCTGCATAACAGTAAATAGCCAAGAGCACTCATACATATTATCACGTCCGGCATACGTTTATTATTTACATATATTGCATTTGCACTATCATCAATAAACAGGAGACCCACTGACAGAATTGATTTCGTCCACTGAACGCCCATATATATGGTGTTTCAGTCAACTCGGTACAACTTTTTAGGAGCGATTTATCCCTATAGTATACATTAATTTATAATACATCATTTATTTTTGGAACACACTATTGTCAGCTTCTGTGAAAACATTTGCATAACGCTTCGTGTTCTTGTTCATCAAGATGTTTACACATAGGACCAGAGAATCCGCTTACACCAAGTTCTGCCGCAAAGGACGAGCTACAAAGGAGGCTGTTGAATCTATCAGCACTGGTGCAACCGTCTACACCCTGGATAAATGATTCGACGAGACAAGCTGCTGGTACAACCAATTGTAAAAAAGACCACCCTCCTCCTGCATGTGGAACCCTCACGCGCCTCTCGAACGCCTCCTCCAGCATCGTCAGGAACGAGAGGTCATCACGTCCTTCCACTTCGGCCATACAAGGCCTTCTATGAAAAAATGACCAATTTGGTTGAAACGTGTTCGAGCTGGTGATGTCACTACAAGACATTTTTGACCGAGAAGTGTGAACAATTTGACAATTCGCCAAAATCCAGTTTAAAAGCAAACGATAAATAAATCGGAAGGTGTAAAATGACAAGTTCTACAAAATAGCTATCTCGAAATTTCGTTTTTTTCGGGACTCCCAGAATTAAAAAGAATTAGAGGAAAATACAAAATGAAAAAACGAAATATATGTTCCAGAACTACTTATGACTAACCACCATGCAAACTTGAAATTGATATATCAATTTTGTACCCCAAAATGACTAAAATGGCTTTATTATGTGTGCGAAATGGTGACTACATATTAATAATCGAGTTCTTAGGTATTTCTGAACATCGTACGGAAAAATAAATAACACCATCGGTTTCCTAAGACAAAATGGAACCATAATTATGCACTTTTTGTTAAGAATATGAATTTAAAAATTTTAACTTCATTACCAGACTTTGTCCTGACCAGTTTACAATATATTGACTTGAATGAGTTCAGATGGTAAAATCACCCCCGTCATCGAGTTTTACGTATAAAGTTACCCATCAAACATGTGTCGCATGCATCAAATATGACTTTTGTTTTAAGTGACCTTTTGTGACCTGACTTTGACCTTGAACTGTGCTTAGTATGGTACCTATGCTCATGTGGTACCTTCATCATATATTTAAGAGCACTTTTAGGCTGAGTTTGGGTCCGGACCTGTAGAACTTGCGGTCCTTATACCCCATAAAGCGTAAACGCTCGATTTGACATTTGACTTGACCTTGACCTTACATTTGACCTCAATTTGAAAATTGTCAGCATGCTTGAGATGCATCTCGTAGATATCTTTTGAACGCCGCCTCGCGCGTCTCGATACCATCATTGGTTCTTGGGATAACTAGAAGGGGCAGTCGAATCCGACCCCCTTCCCCCCCCCCCCCCGGCGGTCGTGTATAAAATAGCCCAGGCGCTGCTGGGTCAAATCTGGTATTATGTAAGAGCTTTGTTGACCATTTGACGAAAAAATATTTAGAAAATGAAGTTACATCGGGTTTTGTAAAGTGTTTGTTTCATTGTAAAGATTTAATTAAAACAACCTGTAAGTAATACAAAGTTGAAAGTCAGACATGCATAAAACACTGCTAAAACATACCTATACAGTATACAGGCATCATGAGACAACAAATTATCGAACTGTATAAAGGTATTACTTATCGTGAGAACAAGATTCAAAATACCCGACATGAGCATTTAAATTTCGGGAGCAATCATGCGTTCATATCACGATTGTACACTAAAGACGCATTGTCTGAATGCTAATCCTCAGCACATCCCAGTTATAACAGGATTAGCACCAGTGGATCGAAACTGTAATAGTGCTCACTTTCGCAAATTCCCGGCAGCCGCAACCTGAAACGGACAGGTGAGCAAACCGGTGAGTCTCCATCACGAATATAAACATTTATCTGGAAACCAGGTGGCCGTGTTACATAAGCTGATACTGATCACATGCAGAAGTAGAGTCAAGTCGTTGTAACTGAGGGATTATCTGCCCAACTAGCATTCAGGTGACCACAAGAGGAGCTTGTGGGAACCACCTCCACTTGCGTGGCAACTGGCATGTTTGGCAGTTGCATCACCCGAAATCAAATTTTGTCTGCATGAACATTTTTCCCAGCACTAGCATTACGTGATGCACATCACATCATATTGCAATGCGTGTATTTTCTTACGTATTTTTACGTACGTGTTCACTGCAAACATATTCCTTGTTGAACTATTTCATAAGACAAATGCCTACTGTCAAAAAATACACCGCCTCTTTGTCACCCATACATACCATTCCTCCGTGTGAAATAGCGTGGCACCATACGCAATGCCGCTTGACTGTTATAAGCTCTCCACAGCTATACCAACAAGTTCACTTAATTAGTTGAGCTGATTTGAAGACACATGTAATGGCAAGAACATTGAAGCGAGCTGGTACGTAACTTTGCTTTGTCAAGCAGCTGTTGGCAAGCAGAAACGTGTTGTTTGTGAATAAAACACACACAAATGGGGAGTGTATGATACCTCAGCAAAAAAAAAGAATGAACAAGAAATACAATTCACATTTCATCAACAAAACAAACATATCAATGCAGTTATAAAGATATTGGTTCCAGTTAAAATAGCCAATACCTATACCACTGCATCATCTCAACTAACGGTTCACATCTCCAGACAAACTGTCCCTCTTAAGCAAGCAAACATTTTCGGATGTAAGTGTTACAGTACAAACGCCTTATTTAAACACCAGGTGAAATCCTCCAAGTCACGTTTATCAAATACTCTATCTACTACACGCGGGTGTGGAATGCACCCGTTGACCCTGGCAAACCTTGCTCTTTGTTGTCCAGTTTGGGCGAGACGCTACCGCCTAGCAACCACCGCCGGTCTAAGATGAAAACAAACCATTCTACCAGAGTAGTTAAGGTAATGGAACAACATCTACGCTACCGGATCTAATTCGCAACCTTATTCCACACTTAACTATAACCACACTTAACTATAGTGCCTCGACTTAGCGGTTGAATACCTCCCCGAGTTGGCATTGACAGCTTGGCAGAATATTTTCTAACGATAGTTTCCAGGAAGCATAGGAAGAACGATGAGTAATTGCATGATAATTACGTGATTTGACTGTCAACGTCACTGTCATTATAAAATAATCGCCGCCACTGGAGCTGCCTGTTCCGGAGCCGTCTCTACAAGGACGACCGACCGCGGCCGCCAGCCAAACGCTTCGTGACGTCAAACAATGAAGAACGGATATTTATAGAACAAACACTAAGAACCATCTGAGTCCGGCATACCGGTCCGAGTTGTTTTCGTTCTCGGTTACTCCTATCACGATGTTGCACTGATGACATTGCGACACTGCGACATGACACTGCGACACTGCGACATGACACTGCGATGACGGGCGACACGAGCGGAAGATCTCAAACAGGAATGTTGTGTCTTGGTGGTTTCACGGTGGTTTCATCGCTGGAGCCTTTCCATCGGTAAACCGCACACCGGCGGTTTACCCCAGTAAGCCGGGGTAAACCTCGACATATGTATGCATGACATGGATGTGGTGTTTCCGTTGTTAAAGGCCATCAATTTTCTGTGACCTGGCAAAAAATAATTTGCGCGGACTTCATGCTCAAAGCAGGCGGTAAGGTGAACCCTTACATGTTAGTAGGGTCGAAAATGCCCCGGGGAACACCGCCCAGGGAATGGTGCTTGCAGATTTGGCGGCAAATCATACAAATAACTGTACGAGTTGCGTTTTCCAACCCTTTCAACTGAATCACTGCATAGTTAGCATGTATGTTGAAAACGGAATTTAGGCAGAGGACGTCTTTCTCAGTCAAAAGAAGATCACTCAAAGTGTCCAAGTCATTCGTTGTTTTTTGTAAAATTTGCCAGTAGGTAAGTCTAACTATTTAACTATTTAAACGTCTGAAATCAAATACGGATCCTAACTATTGAAGTCTTTAAAGGTCTGAAACCAAACTTTCCATGACAAGTACAAATGATTGTCGTGCATTTCCTAACGCGTTAGTAATGCATACTTGCAATATCGTATTTCCTCATGAGACAACATTCCTATTTGGCGAACGAACTTAATGGCGCGGGAAAAATGAATTATATTGGAACACAGAACAGAGATGAGCAAATAAAGTTAAATGAACTAGAAATGAGTGCGATATCTGGGAGATTCTGAAGTTGGAAGCGAACAATTTAATGTTATCAGTTTTTCCAACACTGTTACTATCCGGTGAATGGTCACACATGCTGATAGGTGAGGTCAGCCGACGTTGCCCCAATTGCTGGGGAAGGAGGGTGGGTATAAGAGGGCTAATCAGCCTCCTTTTCTAATGCAGGGAGCCCGACTTTTACCATTTTCCTCTCCCATGGCACTTCATACATAAGAAACAAAAGAAACATTTGATCAAGTCTCATATTACTATTCCAAAGTTAAGGAAAAAACACGATTCATCGAATCCAGATGCCTTAACCGTATTAACATCACAGATTTGTATATCACGCTTAGTCACACTGACTGGAGCCCGGTCTTCTCGCGCGTGGGGGTGGCCGACCAGTGGACTGCCTTTCTTCAGTTACTGTTA
>JARFNZ010135508.1:0-10888 GCA_031763405.1 Balanus nubilus
GGGTGTTAATTACCCCCCCCCCCCCCCCTCCCTCCCCCTCCCAGTGGGGCGCATTCGGCTGGAGACCCCAGTGGGGCGCGGGTTAAACCAATGCGGCGCACGCTGTGACAGCACCCGTCGGCCCCGTCGTGCCCAAATTTTAATATATTCTCCTTCCGTCAGTGTTTCGTCAAATTTCGTTCATCTAGACGCAACCGTTCAAATGGACGGACGGACGGACGGACGGACGGACGGACGGACGGACGAGCAAACGGACGGACGGACGGACGGAGGGTACTAAATTAATAATGTGTATATATAAACATTATTTAATCAAGCAGCATGCTGCATTTAGACTGCAACCACCATTGGCGAGCTCGCCATTGGGCAAAACCGTTTAACGATTAACCGAAGCACGCCCACTCGGTGATGGCCCATAACGGCGTTTTACTGGTTAACAGTTTAATTGGACGAATCAGTAGGCACCTACCAACGACGAGGATTACTTCGGCGGTGAAGAGACAGAGGCAGAGATTGCGGTGAACCGCTGTCCGTTCGCTCTTCAGCGCCGGGACGAAGGTGAACACCACCAGGCAGGCGACCAGACTGATAAGACTGATGACGCAGCCGATGATGGTCAGCCAGCTCAAAGCCAAGTCCAGCACCTGACGGCAAAGGAACCACGTCCAGCACCTGACGGTAAAGGAACCACGTCCAGCACATGACGGTAAAGGAACCACGTCCACCACCTGACGGTAAAGGAACCACGTCCAGCACCTGACGGTAAAGGAACCACGTCCAGCACCTGACGGTAAAGAAACATGATGATATCGACCAACTAACTGAGGATGACTAGACAGCATTCGGACCTAATGGTAACCTCACGCCGAGTAAACAGTGACCACCGGGCAAACAGATCTGAAGGTGCCTGTTTGTGTGCTGTTATGCGACATTGTTACGCTTCAAAAACTATCTACGAATGATTTATTCGTACCTCATTTTACAAACGCTTACCCAAAAAATAGCGACACTGATAAGTAGCATGTAATAGACTTATATTAATTTGCATTCACCAAAGATATGTGTCTGAGAAGTTAAAAATATGAACATCTAGATCGAATCGCTTTATTTGCACGCTTTAATTGATTTTTTTTCTCGAAATTGTAATATACTATTTATAGCATGCATGGCATGAGACAGACGGAGGCGAGTATAATACAACGATATTTGTCGATATTAGGAAATATTTCTTTCCACAAAAAAACCTGAAAGACTCCCTCACTGCACATTTCGCGCTTTCCTGTTCTGTTTTGAGAGCGTGGTCTCGCTCGCCGACCACGGCGTCTTACTGATAATATATGGGAAAATCTGAGTGCATGAGCGGTACGACCCGACCTGTGGCGATGCTTTTGAGAGGCTTATATCTCTGCAACCACACGTCCGATTGACAAGCGGTCTTCTTTGCTGAGTGGGCCCCATCTACCCTACCCTGTATGGGATTGGTGCCGACTCACGTTTGTGTTTACCACGGCGGGTGTCGGAAATAGTCCTCTCACAAGAACTCCGCAACGGCTGGGCCGATTGTGTTCAAATTTGATGCGTACTTAAGGACCCATTATCTGCGACATTTCTATAACTCACGGGTGGGGTGCGTCTGCACGTGCGCACGTGCACACTCCTTTTCTATATCTCGGGAGCTGCTGGGCCGATTGCATTCCAATATAGTGCGTGGTAGGGATCCGTTAGCTACGCGCTTTACACAAGTTAGGATTGGGGTGCATTTGCACGTGCGCACGTGCACACCCATTTGCTATGTCTCGGAAACGGCTGAACCAATTGTGTTCAAATTTGGTGTGTGGTTAGGGACCCTTTAGTTAAGAGTTTTACAAAAGTCAGAGGTGGGATTGATCTGCACGTGCGCACGTGTACACCTCTCTTCTATATATCTCGGGAACGGCTGGGCCGATTATGTTCAAAATTGGTGTGTAGCTAGGGAACCATTAGTTATTAGCTTTCCACGTCAAGAGCATGGTGCATTCGCACGTGCGCACATACCTACCCATTTCTATATCTCGGAACGGCTGAGCCGATTGTGTGCAATTGTCGGTGTAAATCGCGTCTGCAATGCTTTCGATAGTGATCCAGCATTTTCAAGTAATTTTATTAATAAGCATGCTACGCCCAAAGTGCACCCTTAATTGGCGGATTCGCCATCGAGGCACACCACGTTTTACCTTTACTAACGACGCGCCCGCTCGTTAATTGCTGACCACGGCGCCAGGGCTGGTAAATAGTGCAATGATGATACATAAAGCGGGCGCCAGAAAATACCCCTTCAAGTTTGCACCGGGGCCGGGAAGGCCATTCTGCGCAACTGTTTACTTTTGACCGTGAGATGAACCATTATGCAAGAAGATTAGGAGAGTTAATATCAATATTTTATCAATTGGTTGCCTTGGCTTTTTTCTTCATCACTGCCTAGGTTAACCCCCCATAAAATAGCTGTAACTAAAAAATTCACCGCCGGCCCGGCGATGGGCCGGTCCGGTCCATTTCGTAAAAACTGCGTGAAAATATTAAGAAATTTCCCGTTTAGTCACACGACTTCAGTCTAAAGAAAGCCCATTGCTAAAGAATTGTGGGACGCGCGACTAAGTCCCACCTGGATGCCCATTGAGCAGGCATCCGCTTTAACACTCCTGACTGAGTAAGACAAGATACAAGATACAAAATATTAGATACAAGTACCTAAGCTCGATGAGAATGGGACAATCAGGTCATGTGCCTTCTTAATCCCTAATACACTAAGGTTAAGGTTAAGTACCACAGAAATACGGTTGAAAGTATGCAAAAAAACGGAGAGAAAAAATATTTCGTATTTTGACAAACCATATGTATCAATTGCTCAGTTGACACTCAGTCGCCCCACTTTCAAATCCGTGGCGACGCCTCTGTACCTACCGACCCCTCCTCGATGATGCCGTTGATGTCCATCAGGGTGGCGAAGCTGGTCAGGTGGTCACAGAGACACTCGACCGACTCGTTCGTTATCTTCCCCAGATAACAGCCAGCCGTAGACCACTGCCGACACGGAACAAACGGTGTTAAATTAAATATCTGGAAACTCCTGTTGAAGTTACACGTTTGTTTATAGCCACGCGCATGATAGACACAACACTGTAACAAACTATAGCTGATTAACTAAGTCCCTTTCGATATTAACACGCGCAGTTGAGGGGGGACGCGAAATCCGCCCCCGTCGTTTTTCGAGCATAACGGAAAAATGGCGGAGCGCAGCGCCGCTGTTATTAGACATACCTGCCTAGAATTTAATTCCGAACATTGTGAGAAAGACTTGACCTTGGGTCACCTCAGGTCAGGTCACCAGGTCAGGTAAAAATTCAAGCATGTGAAATGACCACTTTGTGTAAGTTTGCGGTTGTGCGATGGTGATAGTTTTGGGCAGAACGGTTTCGAACTTTCGGGGTTTTATGAGTGCACATGTGTCTAAGACATGTACAACTCGGATTGTTGATATCAGTGACCTAAGGTCATGTCAATTTCGTAACATCCCCATTATAAGTCAATGAGCAAAAATTCAAATCATTTCTATTCAATAGATACGAATCAGAACAGGATAAAAAAAAAATCAGAATGATGTTTTCCCTAGCCCATATAAGGACATTCGAGGTCATCCGATGTCACGAACACTTTTTTGCCAATGACTCCCGATAGGATAAAGGTAGAGAAATGCAAATGGTACCAATGTGTGTCTTGAATCAACATGCGCCTCCTGATATGCAGTTTAACCTACGGGTTGAACATAAAAAACTTAACACCGGACATATTTTCTTCGTTTTACGCGCGGCTATTCAGCCAGCGTTAGTCAGCTTTGCGGACCTCTGCATCTCTACCACGGATTTAAGTGCAAATCAGACAGGGAATTAAACCAACCGGGCGCCAGCATGCCCGTTTCATTTTGAGTTATTAGCTTCCAACATTGGTCTCTGAGTTGACGGCGTTCATACGCCGGTGTCTTTCACGCTCGTCCACAAATTCCGCGTAAGCCAACCACCAGCAACATCTTCCTTGTTCCTCATGCGAGACTCATGGAAAGTTCCACGTGTCTGCGGAACTCTTCTATGTCGTCTTGGCTCTGTGGATGGTTGCTGAGTCATCTTGCAACGTACACGCGGCAGTTTGACCTGACCTCAGGGCTCAACGCAGATTCAATCCACCAAGCCGGCGTGCGGAGTGACGTCCACGGACTTGACCCGATAGAGAATGTGTGGGCGATCGAGAAAGATGCTGTAAGCACACGCTATCCAGAAATTAAACAGCGGCTTAAGGGGAGTGTGTCTACTGTTTTTTAGCGCCCCAAATTTTTTCCCTACAATAAGCAGCTATTGCTTTCACGTTGGAATGAATTAAAAGTCATAGATAAGCCTCAGATAATTAAATTTTCGCTAGAGTTGCTTCAGCTTATTTCGGTCTTGAAACGACTTTTACTATGATGAAGGCAAACCGACGAAAGAAGAAGGAAAGTAATATGGCGCACGTAAGACATTTTAGGACTGTGATAACGAACGGCAGTTGCAAACAAGCAGTCGAAGCAGAACTGGGGCTCTGTTTGAATGCTGCTATCAGCGTTTAAGAGCTGTTTTATCAAAATGTGATTGGTTTACGTTATCGGTACGTTGGTAAGTTTGCATCGAATTCTAGTGATGGAAGCGGGCTGGGGTAACACCGCTAGCTTTTGTGATTTGCACCTATGCTGGGGTAAACAGAATATCTCGGCAACAAGGGTTTTACTGGAGGAATGCAAGTATGACTTGATTCAGAAAAATCTGCCCTACAATTCCGTGTCCATAACTCCATATCGCCAATGTCAGTAGACACACTGCCTTTAGGTTATGATTCAACAACGTGAAGACAAGGCACACACACGCTTGAAACTGTGTGTTGTTAGAAATTACAGGAAGCTGGTTTCGTTTCTTTTCACTGCAAGAGAGGAAAATGACTGAATGTCCACTCTTGTGATCTTCTATACCTAGCATATTTATTTAAATATCATATTTATTTCAAAGATTTAATTGCAATTAAAAGTCGACTTCCCCCCCTTGTAGAGAAGCCCATGTTCGTCACATCGGTTCCAATAGGAAAAGCACAAAGCCAAACCCCTTAGAATGAACACCGATCTGTTTTCCGGATGTGTTATTATAATTCTACGTGCGCAACGGCAATGTGGAAGTTCTGCTCAAAGACGAACTCAAACCCGATGTCGGGATTAGTTTTGAAGATCGGCCAATTGCTCTGCACCAACTGTGGGAAGGGGTTACGAACCTTGCTCCTGCGTTGAAACAGTTTTGACGATTAGCCATTCATTGAAAAAGGTGTAAAGCGGAGTTCACACTGAAAGTGTCGGACACCAAAAGGCATCTGCCATCAGTCGTTTAGCCGTACGCCAGCCCGGCGGATCAAAGTTAAATTTGATAGCAATCATATGGTAGCATGGCGGATCCGTCAAGTTTCGGAAGGGTATCGAGTCCCATTTGGCCACTGAAGTCAAGCAGCATCGGGCCCAGCTAGCTCTTGGATGGGTGACCGAGCAGAAGCACCGGCACCTGCCACCTGTCGTTTTGACGGACGCCAGACCGACGGATTTGTTGAATTTGGTAGCAATCATATTGCAGCACGACGGATCCGTCAAGTTATAGGCCCCGTTCCGGCGGTCGTCAGCACAGCCATCAGCACCAATCAACGCTCAGTATTCAAGTCACGTCATCACAAAGTCACGTGACTTTGTGACGACGACGACGACGTGCTGTGCTGTGCTGACGACAGCCCGAACGGGGCCTCAGAAGGGCACCGGTTCCCAAACGGTCACTGAGGTCAAGCATCGGCATCGGGGATAGCTTTTGGATGGTGAACGCCTGTGAACGCCGGGTGTTGCCGTCATTGACAACAACGAATTTAAGTCTGTAAAAAATAGTATGTAAAAAAGTAGTCTGTATACGAATAGTCTTCAAGTCTGCAAATAAGTGTGCCGAGTAACACTATGCAATTTTTGGTTAGTCCGCAACACAAATCCATCCGCCGGATCTGCCATCCGTCAAAAGTTCAGCACTGTTGAACATTTGGTTTTGACAGAAGTCGCACCAATCCGTCGGTGGCGGACCCCAGTTCACGCTGTCTTCAGTGCCACAGTCTTCCAAAGAAGTAGCAGATCGACGGATCCGTCGGTCATTTTGACGGAGGCCACTCGCAGTCAGCTGCTGCGAGCCACCTATCCGGCAGTCAGCAGACCCCAGTTCAAACCGCACGGAGGTTCTGTCGTCAGGCGATCCGATGAAAAAGTGTCAGATGGACGGATCCGTCGGCGTTTTGACGTCTGCCAAAGCGCAGTGTGAACTCCGCTTTAGACTGCTCTGTCCATCTGCTCTGCTCTGAGGGGTCGTGAGCAGCAGGCAGATCTCGCCGCACCTGACCAGAAAACACGACTGAACATTGTGCAATGACTGGACAGTGACGTCATCACCATAATCCGGCTGATTCCACCGGAGTAAGCCACGGTGACGTCAAAAATCCCACTCTGTCAGCTGGTCGTGAAGAATTGGTAAAACCTACGATAATTTTACGTCACGAATCATACGCGTTTTTCGAGGATGGCAACGCCCTCTTCAATGACTTTGAGGCCGAGACGATTTACATCTGGTTTGTGTCTAGGTACCTGTTAGGGGATTATACCTATTGGTTTTACCATGATGCAGATTCCGTGAAGGGACTGCGCGGGCTGTAAGGTGTGGACGATGGTGACGATCATGATTTCGTAGTATCAGAAGGAGATGCAATTTACCTGATGTTCTTATGAGCTTTGATCTTACTACTTGCAATGTTTTATTCTGGTGAATTACACATAAATCAACATTAACATCACTAATATTGTACAAGGTGAACAATACGAAATAAAATGGCAAAACGATACAAGTCGAGAGGAAGAGGGAGATAAAGTGAGATAAGATGAGACGAGATGATACAAAAGCAGGAGACACGAGAAAAACGAAATGAATTCGAATATTCACGACAGGATATGAGACGAGAGACAAAAGGAGACGATATAGGAGAGCCCCGACCGGCCGTCAGCCGTCTCCGGTGACAGATCGACCCTATCCTTCACATCTGACCGCGGCGGCGGCGGCGGCGGCGGCGGAGTCAGCTCTCCACATCCGCCGCTCGTCTCAGATCAGACGCGTCTCTGTCCGACACTAGCGTGGCGCAAAACCGCGCCGCTATTGACACCACACCCCAGGCGCGCCACTATTGACGACGCGTGCCTGAAGCGCCACGACCGTCTCCCGGCGGCGGCGGCGCGGGAGAAAGCTGGGCGGCGGCTGCAGAGAGGGCGGCCGTGGAATGATACGCCAAAAGCGCTCCGGTTTCATAAGCAGGTAGGTACGGTGGCCTGGTAGGCACATGCCATTACACACTTCATTTGTGCTGTATAGACACGAGGCACGAAGTGTATCGGCCAGGGGCTGCCCCAGAGGGAGCGGGGAGATGGTGATGACTACTGTTTCCGCGGATGGGATTGCGGCACGGTTAGTTGGTAGGCCGCTGGTATATTTGAAGGTGATACTTCGACTTATAACATCAAATCAAGCCCGGACTCGGCAATCATCAAGAAAATTAAGCTCTAATTAAATGGAAACCAGACAATTATTTAAAAAAAAGCAAAGCACCTAGGCACCTGCTGGCTCATGTTGGTACTAGTGCATGTTCCTTTATTTTGTCATATTCTATCAACGAGACCGCAAGTTCAAAGAAGTCGAAACCGTATCAACAAAACAGTTATGCAAAACGCGCATAACAACAATATCATTTCCGTCCCAAGAAGTGTCCGATACAAAGTTTATCGGGACAATATCTGTCTCGGTAACCTATCGGTCGAGACTATATCTGTCTCGGATGACACATGTGTCAGTCGTTCCGGTCGGTCTCTCTAATGCCTGAACTGTCGGCTCGGTCCGGTGTCCGATCGTACCCCGATACTGCGACAGATGAGGCGACTCTGATCATGAATTCCCCTCGCCATCTCGTGAGATATGTCACCAGAACGAATGTCAGGACAAGAGATGAGGCCCGAATGGAATCCATACCGCCGTGAATTTCTCAGCCCATAAGGCATTGTTCAGCGATCTACAAAGATAGGTGCTGATGACACTGGAGATTATAAATACAGTTACTCGATTGGACATCGCTTGGTAGGGTATGTGTTTCGATTATCCGATCGAGATTCTACCGATGAGAGGCCAGGGATGTTAGGATTTAGAAGAAATATACACCATGAGCAATAAATATTATTCAATTTCGAGTTCATGTAAACGTGGAAGGGAAAAATAACAAAACAGGCATAGAAAAACTGTAAACCGATTGACATTTCATGGAACGAAGTCTCTACCATTCCATATTGGGTGTGTTATGGGATGCTCTTCTGTCACTTTTTCAATGTTGCTTCAACCCTCTGCTGCCGACGCGTTTGATGTGCTGCTTTGCTTCATAGTGGGGCATGCTGTGCCGCACTGCTTCACAGTGAAGCATGCTGTACCGCAATGCTTCTCAGCGGGGCCTGCTGTGCCGCAATGTTTCACAGTGGGGCCTGCTGTGCCGCAATGTTTTACAGTGAAGCATGCTGTACCGCAATGCTTCACAGTGAAGCATGCTGTGCCGCAATGCTTCACAGTGAAGCATGCTGTGCCGCACTGCTTCACAGTGAAGCATGCTGTGCCGCAATGCTTCACAGTGAAGCATGCTGTGCCGCACTGCTTCACAGTTAAGCATGCTGTGCCGCAATGCTTCACAGTGAAGGATGCTGTGCCGCAATGCTTCACAGTGAAGGATGCTGTGTCGCAATGCTTCACAGTGAGGCATGCTGTGCCGCAATGCTTCACAGTGCCCAGTGGAGCATGCCTCATAGTAATACATACTTCAATGTAATTCAACATGGGGTACCTATATCTTTTTTTAAATCAATCACTGGCGGATCCAGAAAGGCGATTTCGGCTTTTTTTTTGGGGGGGACGAATTCCAAAAAGGGTTACAAAATACGTACTACCTTACCTCAAAAATTATCTTCTTCTAAAAAGCCCCTAGAGATATCTTCAAGATTGCCGCAATTTGGTACTCGCATAGCGACTGTTGCGTGTATTGTATTCAAATAAAGATGCAATATTTAGACATTATGTTTGAAGGACTAATCTAAGATAAGGAAGATAAACAAAAGTTTAACAAAAATAAAACAAATATTTTGCTATTTGCTATTTGAACATTGAGCACACACAATCGCTTGAAAATAAAACAATCGCGTCATTATTACATTTTATTTACCACCGTACTTAAATATTATCTCCCTCTAATAGAAGCTGAGTGTTCCTTCAAGAAATCACTCAATCTGTAAAATATTTTTTCTTTGTTTGCCATTTGGTACTCGTTTAGCGACATTTGTATGCTTAATATTCAAAAAAGGATATATTGTTTCGAAATTATTTTTGACAGATTAATCAAACATTAAAGTACGCTACTCACTGGCCGAAAAGTAAACGTAACGTAGGACAAACGTAGAAAAATGTAAGGTTTGCAAGTTTGGGCAGGCCACAAACAGCCACACACACAAGCAGGACACAAGCAGACATCAAAACAACGTTGAAGGGGTGATACAAGATTGAATTCGTCTATTACAATGTAATAAAAACAAAACAAAGCAATCGAGTCTTTACGTTTGCTTTGCGTTACGTTTGCTTTTAGTTCAGTGAATACCGGACCTCAAGAGATAATCAAAAGTTGAAATAAGAAAACAAATATTTTGCCATTTGCGCTGCGATTGTCGAGGTTATGGGTCGCGCTCGCGATTATAGAACTGCTAGCTGATAAATTATAGATTCGCATCACGATCAGAGAAGGGAATAAGAATCTTAGTGCTGAACAAACCATAACATTTTACAGGTACTTATTAGTTTTATTTTCTGATTCTAGCTTTATCTTAAAACATCATTAAGCGAAAAATTCGTAGAATGCGTACATAGGTAAAAATAAAATATCTACGTAAAGTATAAATACACAGTATACATAGATATCAATCTATACTATTCACACTTATATATACCTACTTTTAGCTAACATCTTCAAAACCCTTACATTTCCTTTAAGCATTGGTAGTTGATATAAAACAAACATTCCTTGATGAAAAAATGCGCAGAAAATGCGTCTTCTATATCGGAACAAGTATGCCGATTTATGGATTCGCTAGTGAAATCCAATAAGGTGGCTCTAGCAGGGCCTTCGTAAATATTTTGCTATATACATTTTCCATGAGGGCTGCACAGAGCAAAACATTATATAAGCAACAAAACAAGGTAACTGAGCATTGTGATCAAGAGCAAAAATAAACTTATTCTCATAATAATAGCTAGCGATTGCACCGATTGGGTATTTCTTTTCTAAACTTATATAATGGTGTTGCGGTGTTGTTTCCAGCCGCACAGACCGACATTCCCGCCCGTATGTATGTGCCTCTTGTGACCTTCCGGTCGGAGGTGTCGTCAGAAAAAAATCGGTGTCGCGAGCCTTATCACACTCACGCACGCAGGTGGCAAGGCGGGGTGGTGGCGGGGTGGTGGTGGGGTGGTGGCAGGGCGGGGCGGGGTGGTGGCGGGGTGGTGGTGGGGTGGTGGCAATGCGGGGCGGGGTGGTGGTGGGGTGGTGGCTGGGTGGGGTGGAGTGGTGGCAGTGCGGGGCGGGGCGGTGGTAACAGCTGGGGCAGGCCGGCGGGGCAGCAGGCAAAATTAGAGTGTCACCCTGGACTAACGAAAGTGAGTTGTGAGTTCAGGGTGAGCGTGCCGGAGGTACAGCGCAC
>JARFNZ010135519.1:0-28603 GCA_031763405.1 Balanus nubilus
CGCGGGAGGCGTCGGCAGCGCGCGGGACGTGGGCGGCGTTGGCGGCGCGTCCAGCCGGCGCCGGAGCCATTAACGCACGTGCGTGCCGATCAGCGAGATCAGGAGATGCTACCGTGCGGAGGGTCACAGCAGTCGGGATGTGTCCACGAAGCGGGCCCGAGACCGCCGCGTTATCACAGCAGTGCGCAGTCGCCAGTAGCGAGAGTCCCGACGCCAATCGCCAGATTCAAACACCAGGTGGAAATATTTGAAAACATGTTTTTTCTGGTTATCATAAAAACAGCATTATATAATCATATGACAGTATGCCTACAGCACAACGGCGATGTTGTGGTGATTGCGTCAGTGATTAATTGGCAATCATCGTCTTGTGCGCTTCCCAGCTGCCACTTAAACACGTTACTTGTTCAGACTCAATTATAGAAAAAGCCAGTCATTTGCAATCTTGCCTGGATAAGTCACTGCAGAGCTATAAACACCATGGGAGCATGTGGTTAACTCAGCCACATTCAACCCATTTCATTCGTCCTCGCGTTCATCCAGCGTGAAATATGCACTTTCAGCATCACAGTTCCACCCTACAATCAATCTACCATGATTAGGCCCAACCGGACGCAGGTGAAGTCCAGTGTGATTTGTGGGGGAACGACCACCCACCTCACCACACCCCGTCCGGCAATGGGGTCCGCCGACCAATCGCCACGTGTAATGGCCCATTACAGCCACTTATGATGCCATTACGGCCATTAGAGTCGCTGCGGAAATCGCTGCACACTGCACAACGTTTGACACGATTTATCGGAGTGAGTTGGCGCTTTATTGGTGGCTTCCCCGCGCTTTTTATTGGCAGGTTCCTCCCATCAAAAACTGAAGAATCGCGTGCCCCTGTCACGTCGATTAGACTCGTACAATGATTCTGATTAGTGACTACTGATGGTAAAAAATAATAACAACAATAACGTTCTCACAACAAAAATGTTACGCTGGATGTCACCTCGCATGTCACTTCATTCCTTCAGAAATCTGTGGTGTAGTTGAGGCGGTGGTGATGGTTTAAAGCCGCGTGCAACTCTTGTGGTTATTGTAGCCATTACGTCATGAGATTCACATCCCATTATTGAGCGATAGGCGATAACTCAAACCAAAGCAAGATACACTGTGGCAATGCACGAATACCGGCCACAACTAGCCGTCGCTCGTGTTGGGGGAGACTCCCTGCCGTCTGCACTCCATGCAGCGGATGACACAGCCAGCCCGCCTTGCGGAGAACGTTTGCCGAACGTGACGTTTTGTCCACCACTTTCTATGTGCAGAAACGCTCGACGGACACCGCCACGCACCGCGAATTCATAATGAGCCAACGACACACCTTAGCCTGGCCTCTCCAGTTTGTTGATTGGGGTTTCAGGGCGCGCCGACTGCTCAGGTCAATTTGCGCCTTAGCCTCGCCTCTCCACTCTACCCCCGTGCGAGCCTCGCAGCACATTGGTCAGTGGTACTCCCAGCTGCCCGAGTGCTCGACATGGATGGTGGGTGCTGACGGCGTCTACAAACTGGATCGAGAGGAGAGGGCACTTCCACCACGTCCCGAGGACGTCACGTCACGTCACGTCACGTCACGTCACGTCACGTCACGTCACGTAGGCACTCTATCCGGGTGACGTTCCCAGTCATTACAATGAACTGTTTTTCCGCCCGGCAGGGGCACACTGGTGGGAGCATTTCGATCAACCCGCTTACCCCTTAAACATTTGCCGGATTGGCATGTATTTTAACGTCAAGGGTGCATTCTCCAATGTGAGGCACCCACCAAAGTATGTTCCATCTCTCCACATTTTTCGAGAACGGTCAGCCCATGCCAGTCCCATAGGCTAGCTAGCCACATTATCCTTCTCGGCCAGCCTGTTGTGCGCTAAATCGGGCAGCGCTGACGTCACCAGGGCAGTCCAGCAGGTGTGGCCATCTCTTTCACGGATCTCTCGCTCCACGCTCTCCGCGGTTGGTGATATGAAGCCCCCCCCCCCCCCCCGACGTCGCGGACCCTACGGGTGCGGCCAGCCTGAGTGCCTGTCTCGTAACGCACAACGACAGCCGACCGATCTCGAAATGATGGTAAACACTGGTTCAGTGGGGGGTGGAGGAAGGGACAGCGGCGGCGGCGGCGTCGGCGGTGGTGGTGGCGGTGCGTCCGCTTTTTCTTGACCAGCATGTAAATCGAAGTCGATAATTACAGCATGCCCGCCCATTGAGGGGTTAGAGGTGTAATTAGCGCTAGACCAATGCGATTTCGACGCGCCGGCCGACGGCAGAGATGGGAAAAATAGCCCCGTGCGCGCCCAGGTGTCCCGGTTTTGTCCTGTCGCGACAGCATGAAATTATATCGCGGCGCACGCCCAGCGAAATCGAACTGGCGGCGGTTGCCATCGCAACCAGACTCGCACGCCAGATATGTTTGGACCGCAGTGATAGCGGAGACACAGTTCGCGTCCCGTCGGCGGTGAGCTGGCAGGATTTGTTTAGCGAGCGCTCGCGCGCCGACAGTTTTTCGTAGACCTATCACGAGCGTTCGACTTTTTCGCGTGACTTTTAAACAGGAAACTGAGTCATAAAATAACGCAGTTTCGTAAAAAACACGCAAACCGACAGACTGACGTGCGGTATGGCTGGTGAAGAAGATCGGATTAGCACTCGGTCAGCACGCAATGCGATATGCAGCGAAAAAGGAGTAATTATAATGGATGATGGTGCTAAGTCAAGGTTGCTGTGCGGCCAGGTCCCGTCCTGGATGTGCTGGAACATGGAAGTCATCGCATTGAGTGGGTATTCGGGCATTCGTTGAGAGGTGTGATAATGCAGTGATGTCATCAGATGTCTGTGAATGGTAGCAACGTGGCATGATTGTAACATGATAGGCAACAATTGTAGCTGCGTGACATGATTTCCAAGTTTTGCACTTACGTTGACATTTTGGAATGTTGTAAGTGAACAGGAATAAAAAAAACAATGTAATAGCCATAGAACCAAATGAAGTTCACATATTGGGGAAATATTTCGTGCCTGTTAAAATGTACGCAATGAAAGCAAGTATTAACGGGAAAAATACCCCCCCCCCCCAACACGTTTAATCCCTAAACTAGCACAAATATGCGGGCTGGACGTTTAAACTTAATGAACACCTGGTATCTACAGCATAGATCATATGGCTGAGAGAGGATTAAGCGTACGCTAATTACGTTTTCTTCACCAATGAAAGTGACAGCGAAACAGCCACGTGGTGGGTCTGGCAGTACATGTTCGGCAAACAGGTTTTTATTTCCAAGTAGGATTTAACAGTGAAATCACCACGTCCCGCTTCATAAGCTCCATTCTATCGAACTCACATGTAGTCACATGTAAAAAATGGTGATATTGATAACTCGAAATAACGTTATTTTTATACACCTAAACAAAACCTACTGAAATTCCGTTCAAGTGCAAAAAAAGCAAATACTGTAAACAAAAACTTTCCGGAACTATACCTATACGGTAAACCTATACCCTATTATACTCCTAACATCGTCCAATGTTTTCCAACGGTCCGCGCAGAACCCGGTTCAAAACCTGGCCGTAAAGATAAGACGATAGAGGCGACCTGGCGGGTCACAGCGGGGGTTGTCTGAAGTCGGGGGGGGGGGGGGGGGCGGGCTGGGTGGGGGTGGAGGGGTAGGGCTGGCATGAGACAAGGGATCGGAATGGAGATAAGAAGGGATGGAGCCGTCTGCTCTTGGTTAGCAGTCATTCTAACCCTTCTTGTAGATGTCCTAAAACCTTTCCCAACGAGGAGTACTAAGTGCCTCAAATCCGATGTCTCCTCTCTAAAGATAGACTAAATTCGCACATTTGCATATATACAAATCCCTGAGGAGAGGTACCATAAACGCTAAATTCCGCGGGCCAAATCAGCCAAACACTTGTAACAAAACGAATGTGACTAATGTGACGGGAATGGCGGAAACACCAACAAAAGCGGTATCTGACCATTTAGCTATCCCGACCAGCGTTTAGCCGATCGACCAATACGCGTAACCTTGGTGGCGGGCCCCTGTTCAGAAAACCTGTCAGACGCCGGAACGGACCCTATTTGGCAGGACGCGCTGGAAACGGACCAGCTGGAATTCCAACGCCGCGTTCAAATCTGACGCATACGTGACGGTTACTGTGATATTTAGGGATGTGGGACTTTGGTTACAGGGACTATCAATGAATACATTAAAAGCACGTGAAGATAGATAGCAAGGTAGATAGAAAGGTAGATAGATAGAAAGGTAGTATGGAAGATAATTGCAGGATCAGGAAATCATAACGCATTTTGTCGCGAAATATCGTTTTATGCCAGCTGGGCTATTTTTGATGCACCAAAAATTAAAAGTGGTTGAATTTTTAAGCAGCAACAAATGTTAAGCTCATTTAGCGTCATCGTATTTGACCAAATGTTATCAATATTCACATCCAGAAAAGCTTATTCTCAAGACACGCATCCATTTAACTAACCACCACATCCTTCCACTCATCACACCACTTAACTCTAACCACTCCTTACAAAGACCCAAAGACGCCCACTTCACGGGACCACATCTTCAAACCCGAGCCACCTCCCAGTTAACGCCACCCGAGCCCGCCGCGCCGGCCGGCGGGGGTCAAGAGGTCGCGCTCCGCCGGCCGGCCGGGCCACGAGGGTCAAGGTGAGGTGGCCAGACTCGCGCCCGCAGTGCTGTGCCGACGCTCACCCGTGTTAATCCGCCGACTGGAGTTCGCCTCAACCCGACCCGGTCAACGGGGGTCAAATGGGCGGTTACGCTTCGGTATTCAGGCGCCATTTCGAGCATAGTTCGAAGAGAATACCTAACCATCCTGCTGAATGACGTCAATCTATGCGACGTACTTCTTAAACTCTTTACCGATTGGTTTTAACAAAGTTGGGATTTACAAATTATTTCAATATTGTGTCATCAATTTGTGCCGAGTCTTTGTTTGACATAACTACCAGCAGCTGAGCATATTCCCAATACGAGGCATCTGAAGACGCCTTGCTGGGAATACCGCACGAGACACGACACATCAATCGGACAATGTTGTTGGCATTTGCATACTCTCACGTACGTAAACTGCACAGCGCACGTCCGAGCACGGTACAGAAAGTCCGAGAGCGCTTCAGTACGTTGGAGCACGTCTGGGCACATCCCACCTGGCACGTGGCATCTGTTTTAGGAGTGGCTAACGCTTCCCCAAACCTTGCCAGTTTGGAAAAGAGCGAAACTATTTCGATTCACGTGCGGTAACACATAGTGCACGATCGTCAACCCAAGTAGGCATATACGCTACTGAAGAAAGCTTCAGAATACTGGAATTGTGAAAAGCTAGGCATTAATTATGGGTGGACGTAGGGGTAAAACACACACAAAAACACACCATGGATCATCCTCTACGATCACTCCACCGCCCCTCACGACCCCCTGGATGTGCCCTTGCCACCGCTCCACCCCCCCCCCCCCCCCACCTCACGACCTCCTGGATCCGCCCCTGCATCAACGCGTGATCTGCAGTGGCACAGTCCGATAAAAATACACGCACCGCGGCGCCCGGCCGTGCGACCGCCCACCAGCCAACGTCCTTGGACGTCTGCGCACGACGCTCGCTTTTTCTTCGACAGCGCACCCCACGCCTGCAAAAACGCAAACACCCACAGCACATTCACACACGTTGTGGAACTTCCGGAATGCGACCTCTTGGTGTAGTTTGACCGGGCAGTGTCAGTCGATGCGAGTGTATGATATATACATTATGCATGCCGTTTTGGGACGACTCTATAAGGCAGCGTCAGCAAGTGGAGGCTGGAGCGACGCGGTGGTGGGTCGGCATGAGGAGCGACGCGGTGGCGGGTCGGCATGAGGAGCGACGCGGTGGTGGGTCGGCATGAGTCATAGGCGGAAATATCGCATAGCTGATTTTGTGCGGTATGGTCGGTTCAGGGGTTCTTTATGACGAGAGGGTTTGGCAGGAAAGTTTCCCAGCATCAAAGTCACTGATACAGTTTACCAACGTCACTTTTGTAAATTTACCAGGGAAGACGCCGTCGCCAGAATATATCTAACCCCAACGTCATCCGAAACCTGACGTCAGGACGACCAGCGGACAGAACCAGGGGGCAGACGGAACCAGACCAGCGGGCAGAACCAGGGGGCAGACGGAACCAGACCAGCGGGCAGAACCAGGGGGCAGACGGAACCAGACCAGCGAGCAGAACCAGGGGGCAGACGGAACCAGACCAGCGGGCAGAACCAGGGGGACAGACGGAAAGGTCAGAGCAGATGAATTATCCAGCTCTCTCCTCGACCCCCCCCCCCCCTCTCCCCACATCCCCCCAACTCAGCAGCCGGCGCCAGACATAACACAGCATCACACGCATAAATAAACGGATATGTCCCTCGCCGGTCCGACCCCAAAAACATCATACCACCCGTGAGAAAACTCCTCAGAGGCGATATCACCCATCATTAACACTCGCCATCTTACCCGCTGGCCAGTTGCCAAAAGCTTTGACCCTCGTGACCCTCTGACGTCCCAGCCTGACCCCAGGTGACTGAGCTGACCCCTGTGACCTGGGCAGTCACGGCGCGTGCAAATAAACACTGGAGACCGCCCCGAGGGGGTGGCCAGGGGGGGGGGGCTGAGACAGCTGACCAGTAGTGACGTCATGTCCATACGTCACGTGACCCGTCAAAGGCGGCGTCAGTGTGGTGATTGATGTGTTACGTGATCGTGAGTCATTATAACCTGGGTAATGAATGATATGATAGACGGCAGGTGCTGAGTGATGTGATTTAAGTGTGAGTGAAAAGCAATAAACAGTTCAGTGTGCATAAGGGCTATCCAGTATCGGAGGACTCAAAGCAGGGACATCTTAAGCAGATGCATATACAAAACAAACAAAAATCGTTGTTTGGACCAGTCACCAGTACCATTTTGGATGTATGGATTGCTAGGTTAGTGTTAGTGCAAAGTGTTTGGCTTACGATTTAGTAGGTCGTCAGATTCAACGATAGGAGGCTGAATGATCGGTAAGTTGGCCGGTGGGCCAGCAAAGAAGTTATGTCTGTGAGTAGACTATTCGCTAGCCAGTGGGTGGAGAGTTGAGTGAGTACGTGAGTTGGTGGGCTGTACTGTAGGTGTTGGAGTCTGCGGGGGGAGGGGGGGGGGGGGGGCAGGGGTAGCCCCGAGGTGCTGTACCTCACTGGGTCGGTTGGTATACTCCCGTCAGCGGGTCTGCGGGTCGCTGGTCACTGGGTCCTCCCCGTCCCCCGCGGCGATTTGTATCAAAGCTCATCTCTCCCTCATCAGTGCCCGATCTATCACCATCTTTTCATAGCCATGACCAGCGGCAGCCTCACACGCGATAATTGCCGATTTTCTCTGCCTAGTTAATACGTCTCTGCCTCGTTAATACGCAGACTGGATGACGTGAGATGGCGGGCGGACACAGGAGTGACCTCAGAGGGAGGTAAGGTTCAGCAGATAGTCGCTACACCACGGTGTTGTCTCGGGCTGTCAGGGCAGGGAATCGCTTCATTGAAACTGTTCTGCTGGTCATTGACCATCGACCATTGACCATTGACCATTGACCATCGACCATTGACCATCGACCATTTATTTAGTATTGTATTCTAGCCATACACACATCCTCACCCTTACCCGTGCCTCAGCCCCGGCCGCCCCCCGGCCTCCAGTGTCGCCCCAGTCACCTGTTTATTGGTTTTGTCGTCATTTGACGGCCTAATGGTGATGGTGGTCGCACGCACAGACTCCCCGAGGGGAGGGGGAGGTGTCACAGACTCCTCGAGGGGAGGGGGAGGTGTCACAGACACCCCGAGGGGAGGGGGGAAGGTGTCACAGACACCCTGAGGGGGGAGGGGAAGGTGTCACAGACACCCCGAGGGGAGGGGAAGGTGTCACAGACCCCTGAGGGGGGGGGGAGGAGGTGTCACAGACACCCTGAGGGGAGGGGAAGGTGTCACAGACCCCTTGAGGGGAGGGGAAGGTGTCACAGACCCCTGAGGGGGGGGGGAGGTGTCACATACCCCGTAAGGGGAGGAGGAGGTGTCACATACCCCCTAAGGGGAGGAGGTGTCACATACCCCCTAAGGGGAGGGGAAGGTGTCACAGACCCCCTAAGGGAGGGAGGAGGAGGTGTCACAGATCGCCGGAGGGGAGGGGAAGGTGTCAAAGACACACTGGTCAGGCAACGGTCAAACGTAGTTATGTTAAATTAGAGGTGCATTCATGTTTTTATATTAATTTAGATGTGCATTTTTGCGAGAAGTTGGTGGGGCAAAGTCGCCCCTCCATTTTTATAGAAAACTCCACCCATGGGTGCATATTTATATTTAGAATGTTCACGTTGAAAGCTGGAGGTGCGTTCCTCAGTCTCCCCATGTGAGTGATATCCGCATAAGTTGCCAAAGAATGATCTAATACAAACATCTTATCAGGTCAGCCCTTCTCAGAAAGTGCAGCCACATTTCCGCTTATCCCCGCCTCACCATCAACATCAAAATTGAACTCTTTCCTGAAGGCCTCGACCGCGTATTTTTTATTTCTTGTGGTTGTGATAGTCCATCGTTCTCACTAGAACCTTGAGAACTCCACTCCCACGAGAGCAAACAAGGCCTTCGCCAACCATGTCATCAGTACATAATGCAATAACGCACCAACGATGAATCATAACGCCTTGACAATTCTCCCCGGGATACGTGCACACGGTAATCCCAATTTAACGCATCACGCGCCGTCATAATCCGGAAAAATACGGACGTCCTTACGGGAAACGACGCGATCGTCGGTGGAAATACAACGTCCCATTACGTTATTTCTATGACGAATGGCACGACTTGAGGGCACGTCCTGGACATGAGTAGGCCTTCATGATTATCCTTGCAGTCATAGTTGATCCATGGCTTGAACCTTGAACCTTTTCTAGCACGAGAGCGCCTTTTCTCAGAGAAATAGGCGCCGCTCCCTAACCATGACCGTAGGATTTTCGCTTAACAACGCCGTCCTTTACCGCGATCTCCCCAATGCCGGGATGTTGGCTTCAGATATAAACCATAAGCATGCAGTCATGATATTCAAAACAGACGCAACAGTTACATAACCATTAAGATGCTGACGACTGGGGTTGCATGTGTCGCAACTCGTGCTATTGACAAGGAAATAGCAATTATTATTGAAGTATGCTGATCGTACTTCGGTAGCGGAAAAAACGTCCCGTATCAGAAGCATTCCACCCGCATCCTTCTGACCAATCACAATCCTCCTTTGTTGGCATAGCGGGCTGTACCGGAGCCCACTCTCACCTCGGATAGCCGGAGGGCCTGCCCTGGGCGTCCGGGCAGTGAGTGGGGCGGAACGCATAAACAGGTGCCCTCCCCTCCCCAAACACAGGGGCCATCAGCAGGGTGAGGGTGGCACAGATGGCGTCAACAACGGGAGCTGGTGGTGTCAGGTGCGTGCTTTGATGTCACATCTAAACTCGCGCAAGAGTAGTTATTGTACTTATACGATAACGAGGAATTTGAACTATGATGTAATGTAATACTAACAGTAATGCTAAATTTGTAGATTGGGACAATTTCTCTTAGGGACATTAAGTTGTGCTGGCAGATTTAAAACTCGGAAAACTTGATGTCCTTCTGGCCAATTCTGAGTTAAAATACATTAACAAAATTGTACTACAAATTCATTGAGTGATTCACCAAATAACTAGCACGCTTCTCTAGTTAAATTACTGGCATCTCCTAAATGATTTCATCCTGGTATAAATACCACCTGGTAATAATGCCCCTGTTAATTCAATCTCCGCATTTCTTTATGAATTTACAGAGTTTCTTTCGTAGCAGCATATTCACCACATACCTACACGTCTTTTCAATTTATCATACTCTTCGCAAATGACAGGTCCTTGAGTGTTTAGTGACAGATATCCGTTGAACCATTCCATCCACCAATGACCCATTCCTATGCATTCACTCAGTCATTGGTAACCGACAGGGTCCCCAGGTTATACGGTCCACTGGTCAACGGTTGGATTTTGAGGACGAAAAACTACTGAATTGAGGTAAAATCTGTTAGCACGTTGGCGAAAGAGCGTTTCAAGGGTTATATAATGTTTTGTCTTCCTTGCTGGCATAGGTCCCGAGATAATGGCCGAAATTCCTGGGAAAAAAATATTTGGGAAATTTTGACATTTGGGAAATTTTGACATTTGGGAAATTTTGACATTTGATGACATTTGTTCAAACACCCACCTCTCCCCCCACCCCGGCACGAGGCGGGTGGCGCCGAACGCAAGCACAGCGCGGGCCAAAAGAACGGTGGCGTTAAATGGTAGGTATCTGGTAACTCCCAATTTATATACTCAGCAATGACAGTCACTAACGGGGCTTGTTGACAGGCTAGGGGGCAGCTCCCTCCGCTCATACATCCAGATGCGACCCATTCAAACTCGTGACCGCACGTGCGCCACGCGCAGAATTCACCTCTTCGGTCACCACATTGAAGATGGCTCGACACACACCTTGCCCTGTCAATCGCTGTTCTGACACGCCTCTACACATCTGCGCTCGCTGCACAGCCGCCTCAGCGCCGCTCCGCTTCGATGCAGATGCGCTGTCGCTTTCGAGGCGACTGCACAGAAAACGCGCAATGCTGACCTGACCTGGATTGAACCTCCCCACTGTCGCTGCTGCTGCTGCAGCCGTCTCCGCGCCAGACACGGGAACTTACCTGGAAAGAGAACAAGAACATCATGGTTAGATGTGAGCGGAGCAAGACGGAGACCAGGCATCGCAACAGATACGGGTGAGACACATTCCAGGAATCTTATTTGAAGAGAAACTCCGGCAGAGATGACCGCTGTGCACGGACGACAACTCAAGACACTTTGGATGATTCAATAATTTTAGAACGCAACAAGCATATTCACTGCGCCAAACTTTTTAATTAAATACAAATACAAAATATTACTTAGATATTGCAACCATTCTATAATACAACGTTCTCGCGGTCAATCATCATTTTAAGAAATTTCCAGAAAAATTACCCTACCTTCCCAAAATTGCATTTCCCCCCCCCCCCCAAAAAAAAAAACACTTTCCCAACAAAACAACGCCTTTCCTCTAGCAAACCAAACCCTTTCTTTCCACATAATCGAGCGAATCCAGAGCAGATATCTTCCAGCTGCATCCGGAGTGTAACTTTATCTGTAAATATTTGTCCCGGCCGGCACACGTTGCCGGCTGTCGCGCATGTCTCGCGTCAGGCGACACTGGGCGACACTAGGCGACGATGGGCGGCAAAGCCCGCCCGACAGACAGCTGACCACACGGTGACAGGCGGCAGGGGCCAGGGGTCACTGACCCCTGGTCAGTCTCGCCACGTGACGAGCTTAGATCTCCGGTGTCAACATGGTACGGGGATCGGTAGGCGTCTTTTCACTTGTCCGTGTGACGTGTTCTCAGCTTGCACAGAGGCCGGGCGTCTCAAGCTGACAAGGGATGCGGAGGGGAGGGGGGAGGGTGGTGAGGGGAGGGGAGGGCGGATCGGAAGCTGTTTGCTTCCCGATGCCCTCCGGCATCACCGCATCAAAGCGCTGGATCATCCACGACCCGCGTCGCCGCAAGTCCTCGCCGCTTGTGCGTTTTTCGTCCCCGTGAGGTCATGACGACGCATTTCTGCCTTAATTACGGCCATTCTGAGCCTTGCCGGCCACGCCAGTAAGGCTGGATCTCCGTCCGCCACAGCGGGATGCTCGCCCTTATCGACCGGCGACATAATGCAGGATGAAAACAATGGCGCCTCCACTCGGGAGATGCCGAATTAGAATGACTTCATCTCCTGCGTGGAGACCGAAATGGTGATAGCGGACGCGGCGGAAGCGACGCATCAATGCTGCAGCAGCGGCTGCACGGCTGTTGCAGCACGAATGGAGGGCGGGGTAGGTGCTGCAATGCTGCATCAACACGTAATGCAGCTCTCAGCTAACGATAACACAACTGGCCAGCACGCCTTGTGACGATAAATAAAATATAAAATACCCCGTTGCATGTTGGTTTTATTCGAGCCATTATGGCACATGTCAACCAGTGGATCAACATAAATAGCCCAATTTATAAAATGTTATCATGGTAACGATGTCACCAATGAATTAAAGTGATAGTCTGGCATATGCTATCAAGCAAACTGACAAGGACATTTACAATGCCGGTTTCACGAGGGTAAATTTCGCTCAGCAGTGCTAAGTTTGCCTTTCATGGCGGTGGAACAGGTGCCAATACGGCTTACAGCTATTGTTACAGAATTGCTATCATGTGGGTACGTCACAATCTGGCATAATTAAGTGACAGTTCCACTTTGCAGCTTTATCGGTTTAATCGCCGGGCAAATTGGACGGCAGTGGAGTGAAATATGCAACAGTAAGTTTAAAAGTCGGCAACCAGCTTACAAAGCGGTTAATTGAATATATTGTCCATTGTGTCAGAAAGACAATGGATTCAGATTAATTAACGATTATAGTGACATAGCTCAGGTAAACGTATCCAACACAGAAAACAAGAAACTTGTGATTCTTGAACAAACCAAACTACAACAAAAGAAACGACTAACATTGACGTGTATGTTATTGATAAAAATACTAGCTATTATCAATGTATCGACACCTTACGATGGTAAAACGCCAAGGAACAAGGCAGGCTTGGACCGAATGAAAGGGCCAGCTGAAGCCACCCAATGAACGGATGTCGAGGATCCTCAATGTCAAGGATGGTTGTAAGTCGAGTTTGTTCTCACTCGGACATGGTTATAGCGTGAACAGTAAATCATTGTTTCCTTCAATACGTCCGGCGGAAGTCATTTAAACGAAGCTTAAAGATAGGCTCATAAACTATACCCGATTCTGCATACGGAAATCTGATAGTGCCATTGATGTTCCATTTTCACACTTGTCGGCTTTTGTCCTCAACATCAAAGCAAAAAGAAGAACTCGGGAAACACCACAAGTTACTACCATATCAGATACCTTTAACACCATCAGTGTCAAAATTCATACGCCCAGTCCATTAGCACTCCACTAAACTGTAATGAACATGTAAAACTGACATTTCTTACACCAATACAATCATACAAGGTAAAATTAGAATCTTCGAAGGATTTCGAGACAACGGCCATCAGATTTACTACATTTAACGAATACTTCTGCCTATAACAAACATAGTGTCATCAAATAGACATAACGATAAGACACATCGCATTACCTTCTGTCGCATTCGTTTACACGAGCGCGCGTGTTTGTGTGTCTGTGCGTATCAGTGTGTGGAGGGGAGTGTCAAAGGTGTCAGGGGTGTCAAGGTGTGGGGACCGCGCGCCCGCCGGTGTTGTCACGACGCCTGCAATTATCCTGCCGTGCCCGGCGGCCGCCGCCGCCGCCGCCATACACCCAGATTTGTGTTGGGAGCACCTTCCCCATTCCCCAGTGGTGGTTCCAGTCTCGCATCACTTCCCCAGTTCGAGTCCCGACCGCCCGGTTTGACACGGCCGCGTGTGTGAAACTTCCGGCGCCATGGCATTAGCAGGTTTACAATGAGCGCACAAGTTATCAGTTCGAAGATCCGTAAATCGCACAGGAAATAATCGCATATGATTGTTCAAACTGCATTCTCATTGCCTTAGATGGCCAGCAAAAGGTGGGTCTACAACATGGCGAATGCTTTCCCGATTAACAAAGTCCATTTGCTCCCCGGCATAACATCGCGGTTCTTTGACCTCAACTACGTGTCCAGTGTCCATGTTTCGGATGTTCGAAAGCATTCCGTGCGTACCCTAACGGGCACACACTCCATTCCTCGTGTAAAGGCTGTTATTACACTCAAAGTTAATGAAAATAGCTGGCGTGTGTCGAGTCGTAAATTGGCGTATGATGTCCAAACAATGTGGATGGCGATCTGGCAAAGTGGCATTCCGTGTTTCACGGTACGAGCGAAGAAACCACGTGCACTTTCATAGAATATTACACATCCGCGCGAGGCTGCTACAGGTGAAAATGAAACCAAACTTGTGGATGATACATGCGGACGCATTGTTTCAGGCAGTAAAAACAACAGAGAAAGCTGTTCGGTTGGAATGTGTACCAGCGTAGTGCAGGTACCAGTACCTTCGGTGAATGAACCGGGACATGATCTTTGATCGCATGAGGCCATTTAATCCAAAGTTTGAAACGTTCGTTATTCTAAACTCCTCAGTTTTGCCTCCGGCTATTGCAAGCGTCGCCCACCTTTTCAACCTCCTACCTTCATCGGCCAAAATCTCAGTTAGAAAGTCTAACTTCCTCCTTCCTTTCACCAATAATCATCTGATCCTCATACGCTCTTCTTCCGTCTCTAGCGCCTCCATAGTCTCCAACCCCATTATCATCGATCCCTCACCCCCCCCCCCTCTCCCCTTCATCGTGCGTGGATACCGTGTCACCGCACACCTCTCATCCCGAACCACGCGGTGAATATTCATCAAATTAGTGCCGCCAGGCCACGGCACAACGCCAACCACCGCCCGAAGGCCCCAGTGGGTGGTGTTGCCCGCCCTGAGGCTATGCGCAATAGGCAGGGTCTGAGAAGGCGGAGAGGGTAGCTGGGGCGGTGGTAGCGATAGCGGTAGCGGTGGAGGTGGCGTAGGTAGCAGTAGCTGTAGTTGGTAGCTAGTAGCGATGGCGGTGGCGGTGGCGGCGGTGGCGGTGGCGATGGCGGTAGCAGCGGCAGCGGTAGCAGCGGCAGCGGTAGCAGCGGCAGCGGTAGCAGCGGTAGCGGCGGCGACGGCGACGGTGGCGGCGGTGGTGGCAGTGGTAGCGAAACATGATACTCGCGACAGAGGCTCGGCCCGCCGTGGGTTTCAGATCTGATTAGCATCACGTCAGCCGGAAATCAGGTACCCGGGCCGCGACACGCCACCCCAGAGAACTGCAGGTGACAATGACTGCAGGACCGCAGGTGTCAGCGGCGGTGACACCCCGCTGGGGCAGACAGCGAATTCCTTATAGTTCTTGATGTTCCTCGTTGGTGCTGACCGATATCAACTCAGGAAATCAAAGCCTGCGGGCGAATGTTTTTTCTTCTGGTGCGAAACACCCAAAAAGAAACAGCATCAACCGACCAAACAGGAAAATAACTTCAACTCATGATACAGCACAAAAACCCAACACAAATATATCCATATAAGGCTAAAATGGACCTCATGCAACATCAATTACAGGAGGACCTCGCCGACGCACTTGTCCATCTTCCTCATCATGGTTCTCCTGAGTACTTCGATTCCTTCGAAAGAAATCTAGCATACATTAGCATACATACTTCAACAGTGTGGGTGGCCAAGACGCATACCGCCACGCATGCCTGGCCATAAAACATCCCACGATATGCGCGTCAACGCAGTACCACCAGAGCGAATACTATCAAAAGAACGCATCTTAAGCGTTCCTGACATTGTCCGGACACGCGCCGACCCACGGTACGCGGTCTGACGAAATTCCAGCGAGGCTCTGGGGTGTGTGTGTTGTCAGAGACCGGAGCTTTGGGGCTCGCTTCAGAGAAGAGGAGATTTGTCAGACTTAGGCCCCGGCAGGTGGTCAGGGACGGAGAGCTCGGAGGATTTGGAGAGATATCGGATATGCCAGTCGTAAGGTGGTAACATGGCACAGGCCGGCATATAAATCTGCATACGATTTTTCCCCATCTATAACGGTTTACTTGCCCCAATGGTATCCGTTAAAAAAGCACGTCATAACCGTCGCCGATCAACAACCACTGTCATGCACAATCGTCAATCATCTGTTTTCAAACCACTAAGCGTCCATCACGTGTTTTCAAACCAACCACCGATCACCGACCCGCAAGTCACGTGGCCTTTCAAAGCTACTCTAGCGTCTCCACCGCGTTAGTTTTGAACACGGCGCGACCGCGCGCCACCGCCATAAAACGCCGAAATCCTCTGGGCGCCACTTAACGCCACCGGACGCCACTGCGCGCCGTCGGATGTCACCGTTTTGAATGTGAAAAGTTAGTGTGTGATGGATGAGTCGATGGCTGCGGTGGTTGCGCGGATTAGCAATTATGCCGCGTTAATGATGGTCGGCGATACCGATCAGGGTGTGAGATGGAGCCGGTGAGTAATGATCGGCGTCCCAGCGAGAGAACAGCAGCCGGGAGCGGCCGGGGGAACGGCCAAAAGAGCGACGATCGAGATCAGAGGTAGTGACGATCGAGATCAGAGGTTCTCATAGAGCTCCGAGAGCGGACCAACCGTCAAAGACGGGCTCTAACAGGTCCATCCCATATAGCGCCCAACAGCCGAAGGCATTGTCCAAGAGCACCGACCTTATAAAGCAGGTGAACAGTCGAAAACAGCAGGGCTTTCACAGCCAAAGATATAACCTAGAATAGTCGTCATCGTAGGTCATCAGCCAAGACGTGTCATACAGCATGCGAAATGCTTAAGATACGGCTTGGAACGGCTGTTATCATATACTATGTAGTATACACTGAGCTAGCAGCATAAGACATGGCCAAGAGTGGCTACTTGCACACAGTGGGCAAACAGTGGAAGAAGAGTCACGCAGAAGGCCCAACAGACAAATACATGCAGCCAAATGTTCCGTATTATATAACGGGTTCCCAGCCAAGGACACGCCATAACATGATATACTGACATCGAGAGTTTATGTCCACGCTGGCGATATTAATCTACATCGACTTTCTGTCAAGGATGAACAGCGACAAGCCCGTAAATAATAAATCGTAGATAATGCTGATATCATTCGTAAATTTAGAACTTGGGTCGACTTTACTTGTGTCGTTCAGACGCAGGTCTATTACCGTGTCAGCGTGCACCTATTGACCCCCAGCGGCACAACCGAAACATGAACGAACTACTTGCTAACAAACTAAAATAAAAATACGCACTGAAATGCAATACGAATGCTTAACACAAACGGCAATAAGTTTCCCCTTTCATCTCACAATAGCCTACAGCAAAAACAGGGTAGCTGGGCACCCGCCAACGTCTGCTCCATAACCAATGATTGTCCCCCAAATTACCCTTCTCCATAACAGGGTAACGACCCACTTTCATGATAATGTGACACAGCTACCAACCATGGCTGGCGGGCACCCAGGCGCAAGCGAAAAAAAACTCGCAATCACCCAAAAACCGCGACCCTTGGGGACGATTGAATTTTCGTCCCCCTTTTTCCTGCACCTGGTCGAGCGCGGGCAATTTACCAGAAACGTGAGCCCGGCGAGATTACGGGGCTAATTTATTAAGGGCCAAACACGGGGCATGAACCGTTTTTCTTCGTCCGTCCAGCCACCTCGTCCCACAACGCCGTCATCGAGCCACGTCGTTTTTACCGCGTCAAAAAACGCCATCGCCCATCAATTAGTTTAACGGTGAAGCGGCGAGCTTGGTTCGATTACGTCCGTCATTAGCACCCGCGGGCGTCGGAGCCGGTGTCCCAACACGGGACCGCGATTCGATTTGGGGCCTCCCGAGCGCCTTCTCGAGACGCCTCGCACGGGCCAGTGATTCGCCGCGGCGATCCCCAAGCGGTCCCCAAGCCGTCCCGCTCATTGTGTGAGCCAATTTCGTCAAAGGCAGGCACCCGACTAGGTCCATTCAGAGCGATGCGTTTGGGCGACGCGGATGGCACGGAGTCGGTCGACAAAATCGCGACGGAGATGAATCGAGGTGGCGCAAGCAGCCTCCCCTGGGGGACGCCACAACGGGCACTCGCTCCAAGATCAGAGCGGACGCTCACCATTTAGAGCGCCGCAAAGGAGTTTCCAAAGACGCCTACCTGTGCCAGTGTCAAACTTCGCGAAACCTCCACTCCGCGCAGACACTGACCTCTTTTGAACGCTACTGCTTTGCCCAGATACCCTCCGTCGGACACCTTGACCCTTCTCCGTGATACCTTGGCTCATGTCGGACGCTTTGACTGGCCTTCTCTCCGAAACTTGAACATCTCTCAGGCATCTCGTCTGCTCTCCTCCTACGCGTCTCCTCCAGAGTCCCCTGGCTCCCGGCACTCCGTCTCGTCTCCCGTTCCGCAAGTGATTAACCAGCGTTTCGTCGTCTCATTTTAATTCTCCATGGGTAGCGGGTCTTCCACCAGAGCGGCTCCACAATTAACGCCGTCGCGTCCGATGTAACGTCACCACTAATGCCATACCCCGTGCGCGCCCGTGGCATAGTGATGAGCACTAACGACGGAACAGGGGACACAACGAAACCCGTGGTGCAATGCGTGCAAGAATGGAGATGACTTGCGATGCATTCTGAATTATTTTTTTGTTCGTCAAAATAGATTTGAGATGGGTTTGAATCCGTTTCTCTGAAAGCCCGTTTCTATATGGCATAGGTATTAAATATTGATCATAATACCAATTAGATCTAGTTTTCACTTTTCATAGCGGTTAGTATGGAATTCAAGTTTGCGTTCTTTCAACTTTCAACTTGCGTTTGATATAACTTTCGTTCAGTCAACTGCGGTTGCTAGGTTGGCCACTGCGGTTGCTACTACGGCTAATTCTGAGGCTCCTTCCGTCGCCGCAGAAGCAGCAACTGCATAGGCGGCGGTTAATTCCTCGGCGGAAGCAGAACTGTAATATGGGGAAGGAAGGGGCGCGGTGGTTGATTTCGCCCTGCGACAGGCCGCCGCCCGACCCGCTCCGTTCTCCCATTCACCGACCCGGGCGTAATCTACCACTTCTGCGACTACCGTGCTATTGAGCCGGCCTGCTCTCAAAAGCCCTCCGGACCACTAATTGGAAACCTGGACGAACCGGGCTGTACACAAATAGTCAAAGGCTCTCGCCAAGTCGTGGAGAGTCGACGCCGATCGGGGCGGCGGCGGCGGCCCAGACGACGAAATTTCGATGCGGAAGACGGCACAGGAATTAAGCAAACTCCGAGAACTGGATATCGCGGTATATTGCTCAGCGAAGAGGTGCAGTCAAGCAAACATGAAAACTCAAATCCCGACCAAACAGCGATTGGCGAGCTGGGAAACATTTTGATGTTTTCTTTTCGATGTTATTTCATTAAAAATTTCCAATGTTAATTAATTTATTTAGCTCATTCAACATTTAGCCTATCTAACATTGAAACCTCCTGAAATTGGTCCCGACGCACACTTCTCGGTCGTCCTAAGTTCGTCGTTGTGTGCCTGCAAGAACCAGCATCGGAGCCTGGCGCCTGCGTCTGCACCCGATGCACGGCCGGCGAGGCGGTTGTACCACCACGCCGACAGCATTGTTCACCTTGTTTAACCAGGGTGCACGCGCGGCTAGAGTGCAGACGCTGAGTCGGCGGCTGGTGGAGCGCCACCCCTCTCCCCCACCCTCCCCCTCCCAGTTCCTTCCCCCCTCGCCGAGCGCCTTGGTAGTCGTGAGGTCAAATAGCCGAGCGCTGAGGCTGAGCTGAGCTGAGCGCTGGGGCTTGCAGTGGCCTGGTGACAGAAAACTGCAGTTTCTGGTTCGTCAAACTTGAAGACTCCTGAAAATAAGGGTGCCCTTTTTCCATCCGCTTATAAAAATAATCCGTTTCTAACAACCACCGTTGAATCCAGCCCATCAGCAATAAGTTGTATTTTTTACTTAAAACATATCTTGTGGAAAATGTAGGTATACCTCTTTCAGAGAAGTCGTTTTGCGCAATTCGTGTGTGTGTGTGTGTGTGTGTGTGTGTGTGTGTGTGTGTGTGTGTGTGTGTGTGTGTGTGAGTGTGTGTGTGCGCGTGGAGAGCACCATATCTACGGCAGACAAGATACTCTTATCAGTTTCCTATCAGGACAGCCATCCAGGTGTCAACGACGAGGCTGACACCAACCACGCCCAACCAAGCAAAGCGATGAAAACAAAATTACTAGGCACGAATAAAACTTTTGGAACCATGCAGTGAATAAACATATACCATATATCC
Organism: Balanus nubilus; assembly: GCA_031763405.1. Taxonomy (NCBI): domain Eukaryota; kingdom Metazoa; phylum Arthropoda; class Thecostraca; order Balanomorpha; family Balanidae; genus Balanus; species Balanus nubilus. Next base: position 20,056 of record JARFNZ010135519.1, read on the forward strand.
ATAACGACCAAAAACGGTTTCACGGACCATAGGAGCTCTCTCAACACCGTAGCAAGTGTTCGTCACTTTGTCTTCATTGACTCCTACGACGATACTTTGACAAACCCCACGACCGACGGCGTCCACAGAGGGAGGGAGAGGGAGGGAAGGGGAGGGGAGGGGTGGGGAGGGAAGGGAGGGACTGGGAGGGGAGGGGGTGTGGGCTGGATAAGGCCACTCCATCCTGTCACACGGACGCCCCGACGTGACGCACGATATCGGTCCACGGCCAGTCGTCGCTGGAGACATGGCGATTCCGGTGACAACTGTGTGGGATGCCTTGGGGTCAAAAGTCTCCATCACCGACAAATCTACCGACGATTCTGAAGACAAAAATCGTCTATAGTTGTCATCGATGAAGCAAAGTGATCACTAGTGTGATATGGCAACAATCCAGGTCGAATTCAATGCCTGAAGGAAAATTGGGCACAAAGTGCTAAAAGTTTGGGATTATCGAGCCTCCAAACTAGCTACATCAGACCTCAAAACTCGACAACAACACAACTGTTTCAACCCACCAACATTCTGCTTTCTCACAACTTCGTATAAAGACACAAACTGCACTCACAACACAAAATCCAAACAGACAACCACAGTCCAATGCTCAGTTTGGCCTGAACGTGGGGTGTAATCATGTGTTGGACAGCGCGGCTCGCGTGCATCGCCCATGCCTAACCGTGACAGCGTCAACGGCCGGCAACAGCGCGCTACAATGCCAAGCTGTCACGATAACGGCGACCAAGGCTCGAAGAACATCGTGTTCAGCGTTAAGTTGCTATCTTTTAAAGCCTCCGATACAAAACGTGCAAAGGCCACCCTGGGAAGCCTCCAGTTCTGAGGAGGTTGGCGCCGTCTTGCGGCAAATGATTCTAACCCAGGCTTGCTTAAAATTCTGGAGACCGAGGCAGGCACGGGAACATAGGAGTTAGGACCCTTGGACGATGGACCCTTTCTACAAGATCGAGACATTCCATGCCATGGTGATAGATCTCGAGTGCTTCTGAGCCCCGTGCCACGCATTAGCGAGAAATACCGGAGATCCTCCGTATCTCCAGAACTGTCTCAAGATATCTGTGTAACTGCCGCGCTGGGAGTGCCTTCGCTCTAGACAATATCTTCGTACAATCCTCCACCAAAGTTGTTTCTGAGAGTCCAGCGTCCAGGACAGAACGACTAACATCTCCTGGTCACAGCCCCACACATGAAGAACACCCCAAACACGTTGTCTATAGGTTTTCAATGTATAGACGCAACGCCCCGACTTGTAGTTCGCCGCCTAAGAAACTTTCACATATAGGCCTTCAGCATGTCGACACACCAGCCCAGATATCGCTCTACGTGCCTGTACGGGTGCGAACCATCTTACCCCGGTCTAAACGTGCTCACCGCAGAGGCAGCCAGCCACCGAGCAAGCCACCAAACGTCCTTGCATGAGTTGGCGAGATTTGTCACGCCCAACATGGTAAGCAGACGATTATCAGGAAACGGAAAATAAAGTTCTCACAACTTGTGCAGCGCACAAATCATGCGAAGTCCACACGTATTTCGTGGTATGTGAACTGTGCGGTGTCAGCGAACGCCTCCAGGAATCATGGGTGGAACTTTTCGAGAAACTGTTGGTGGGGCAAAATGTCATGCTGGCTGATTGTTTTGCACAGCTAAATCGAAAACTGACAATTTTAACGCTTGCGAACCTTCAAGTTCGATAGTAATTATTTGCTTTGGTGGACAATGATCATCCTAAAGCCCAAAAACGACTTCGAATCTGACAAAACTTGGTGGGGCAAAGCAAAAAGTTGGTGGGGCAAAACTGAAAGATGGTGGGGCGGCTGCCCCACCAACTGTATAGGAAACTCCACCCGTGCCAGGAATACATCCGGAGTGGACAATCAATGACGCGTTCCTAAGACAAGCGCTTAGAAGTTAAAACTTCGCATGAAGAAATGAAACTTGAAATGAAACTTCTAGCAATGTCTAGGTCTTGCGTGGCATTGGCCGTCACCCGAGCTGTCGTCCCTCGTATGTTTCTCGGTGGCGTACCATTCCCCACCATCCACCTCCTTGAAACGAGGTGCCCGAAAAAACACCCTGCCATCCAATCCACCTTCCAACATGCTCTCCTTCCTCCAAAGTCCTCCTACCCCTCACCCTTGGCTGCTCACTGTTCGAATTGTCCCCCGTTCCTCAGAGCTCCAGTACCCCTGTGTAGTCTACCGTAGCTAGTAGTCCGTCAGTCTCAAGACTCGTATTCAACGTCCATCACTATCGCGTTTCGCTGACGTCTTGCTCAAGGCCGAACCGTCATCCCCGACCAGACCAGACCAGGCGGGCGTTACTGGGCCTCACGCCGGCCCACCACGCAGCCAGCGTTGAGTCAGAGATGACCTTTGACCCGAGTCTCCGGAAGCGATCTCCCAGCAGGCAGGACCCTCCCCTCCACGCGCTGGCATGTCCGCCGCCATTGGGCAAACGGTCTGAGGGATGTGTGGTGCATAAAACAGGCTATCGACAGTCGTAATTCAGTCATTACTAAGGAGAAACGAGCCGCAGGAGCTGGGAAAACCGAAGAACACCGCTGCGGTTTCCAATATGGTTCGCAGCTAACCAGAGGAGGCCACACGCATATCGTTAGGGAGGGCAGACCGATTCGGGGAACAAGGATAGCCATAGGCAGAACGATTAGTCAGGTGTTGAAATCCGCAACCCCGCCGGAAATAGTCGGGCAAACAGACCTTCCGACAATGAACCGGTCTTGTTAAGCTAGAGTCCAGAAAAATAATTGTGATCCAGTACAAAAATAGTATAATGAAACGCTGGTAACCGGTTGACTTGTGTCTATTACCGAGGAATATTGAATCCCACTGTCGATCCACTCTTACTAGATTCCCACATTGAAGCCGCCGACGTGATCGTAACTACAATGACAAGGAGTACGCTAGCCTGCTCCAACAGTGATTTCAGTGCGGGCTCCAATAATAACAGGGCTCTAAATACTCCAACCTATAAACACAAAACACGTGTCATTTAACCCACAAACCACTTGAGAATAGCCTCCTCCACATGCATTAGGTCTCCTCCATTACACTACTCGTCTAGCTCCGTGGTGGACACCTCTCATTACTGCCTGGGCATTGTTCTGTAAAATCGCCTCATCCGCCGGCTCCCTCGGTGGTCCCGGGGCAATCCTGTGCTGACGCGACTTGCCAGGTGCGAAGGCCGCTCGGGCGTCCAGCGGGCCGCCCTCCCGTCGTCGTGAGGCAATCAACCAGGGGCGCCCTCATTAGGCCACCACGGCGGCGGTCCACAGACTACGGCGAGACCCCAGAAACACGTGGAGAGACCATGAGAGCTACGGGAAACATAATGGGGATTGACAAACCCTGGCGATGGATCGCCGTATAGCCTCACAGCTGAGACGCCGTTTAACCCACATCAGCATCCTGGGGATGGACCTAAGGGAGTCCAGAGGGTGCCAAAGGAGACCAGATGACCTGGGGGTTTCGATAAGGCTGGGAGAAATTATCTCTACAGACGCCCCCAAACAGCGTCAAGAGAGAGATCGGAAAGCGCCTGAAGAACCCAATACTCTGAATACACGTCAGCGTGACTCCAAAATGCCCCAAAACGACAGAGACACCCCCAGGAACCCCGCCAATTTGGCCGGGCTGTCGCCATGTCATAAAACGCGAGCGCTTACAACCCACCGGTCGGCGCCCGCCCCTCCCTCCCGCTCTCTTTGTTTTAGCCGGGCCCGGGGCGGCCGAGGCACCCCTAAATCACGGGCCGACCGATTAGCCGTATCAGGGGCCGACCCACGTCACACAGTACCTGTACGACGCGGAAACTACGCGTGGGTGTGCTTGAAACTACGCCGGCGAAGTGTGATTCGTGCCGCGAAGGGCTTCAGGTTCAACGCGTCATAGCGTACTAATCAAACAAAATCCATGCCGCCGAATTGACAGTGGCTAGGTGGAGCAAACACGTCAGTAAAAACTACGCCAATGTCTGTAGGCGGGGTTATAACGCAGGCCCAGTGTCGGAGATTACGCCGGTTGGCCAGGTAATTAAGCCAGGTCCAGTGCGGCGGTGGCTGAGCGGTAACAGGGTGGCGAACCAGAGGCATTTCCCGGCACGGCGAGAAACGGCGCGGCGCGGCGAGGTACGGCGCTGCGGCTCCCCACCTGTCGACGGCTCCCCCTGGCGACCGGAGCGGTAAACAGCGCGCCGCCCCCGCCCCCGCCCCGCCGCCGCCGCCCGGGGCCGGCGGAGAGCGGGAGACCTCCGCCGCCAAACGGGGCCGCGAGGAGGACTGCGAGATGGAAGCAGAGGAGGATGTCCCGACCGGAGACGGGGAGAAGAAGTTCAGGGAGGATGGAGTGGCGACCTCAGCTTCTGCAGCAGCGAACGCGGCGAACTCCGGCAGCCCGACTCCGGCCTCCACCGCGGCGGCCGAGACGGCGCGGGACCTGCCGCTGCCAGACGCTGACTCCATGGTCTGCCTAGTCAAGGTGTACAACGACGAGCACGGCCTGGCGCTGAACGACCTGGTGGAGTTCGTCGGTCTGCTGACGCTGGACCCGACGCTGGCGGCCGCTCCGGAGGCGGAGGATGCGATGGAGGCGGCGGAGGCGGCCGCGCACCACCCGCCGCCCTCCCTGGCGCCGCGCTTGCACGCCGTGGCCTGGCGGCGACTGGAGCACAGCAACCCGCTCCTGCCCGACGCTCTGCCGGCGGCGGCCGCGGCGGAGGAGGCGGCCGCCACGCGCCGCCAGCTCCTCACCGTGCTGCAGACGGCGCTGCTGGGCGACGCGCTGGCCGCGGAGCTGCTGCTGTGTCATCTCCTCTCCTCCGTCTACGTCAGACATGACGTCATGGCGCTGGGGAAGCTGGCGCTGAACGTGTCGAACGTCGCCCCGGCGGCCACCGCGGCGGGTCTCCCGGCGAGGTTGTACTCCCTGCTGGAGAGGCTGACGGAGAAGGCGCTGCTCGTTCCGATGTCCATCGGCCACCTCAACGCGGCAACGCTGATCCCCAGCAAGGACTACAAGAAGAACGTGCTGGTCACCGGGGACCTGCAGCTCAGCAGGAATACCCACCTCGTGCTGGATGAGACGGCGCTCTCGCAAGGTGCGTGGCTCCGGTACAGGCTGGAGCGTGCTTTGGTGGATGGTGCCGACGGGATGTGTCTGTGGTTAGGAATAGGGAAACGAGATGATAGTAGTAGTAAAGTAGATTGGTTATGCTGATTGTTTAATGTTATTTACCTATTCATTGTTTCTGTTACAAGGCTATTACTTGAACATGGCTTGTTTCTGTTACAAGATAAGCAGTCGTATCTCACAGTGTCTTCGCCACGCAGTATCAGTGTATTCTTTAGTATTTTAGGGTAGTATCAGTGTAGTATTTGTTTGACTTCAACCCTAGCTTAAGTGTATCGATTTTGTTATCGACTCCATGGTACCAGGTGCCACTTGCATCTTTATATCTCTTTCTGTCACCTGTCATATAACTTCAGTTGTGAATGCGTCCCACGCCCCGTGTCCTTGTGTCTCTGACCCTGCGATGCCCGGTCCTTGACCCTGCTCTGACCCCTGCCCTGCCCTCTGCTCAGGCCAGCTGGACGACCGTGGCGTGAAGAACCTCGCCGCCCTAGGCCACCTCATCACGTGGCAGAAGGTCGAGTACGACTTCTCGTTCCACCGTCTGGCCTACGAGGCGGACGTGCCGGTGCTGGTGCTGTCCGAGGGCCGCTCCCTGCTGCCGTCCGACTGCCGCGTGCCGCTGCAGCCGGCAGAGGAGCCGGAGAGGCTGGCCGAGCAGCACCAGGCCCTGGAGCAGTACCTGACGCCCTCGCTGCTGCTGCAGCTCAGAAGGTACGCGGTTGAGAGACGTTTGACCGTGTCGGGCGCGTGTTGAATTCACCGACTCATAATGGCGTGTCGGCATGTTTGTTCTCCATCTTTTTACAGAACGCTAAGGATGAAATGGGCAGCTAGACATAGACAATACAAATCGTATCTCTACCAATTACCACAGAGTTACAGCATTTAGTTGTGCGATATCCTCTTTCGATGTGGAGCTGTTAGACAGCCACCGCTCCCGACTCCACAGGCAGGAGCGGTAGTCACTTGCCAGAGGCTTACCGACATGACAGTTGTTCGGACATTCAGCGGCAGCCACTTGCCGTAAGCCGAACTCTGTACCGGAGCCTTGCTGCCCCCCTTGTTGACCCCTGCTGACCCCTTGTGTTAGAAGGCAATCAGTTTACTACGAAAATCGTATATTATTGACAACTAAGAAGCGAATCATTCGGTTACATTTACGTTTCTTTCTAATAGTTCACAATTCCAATCAATACATCACAGTTCATTCAGTGTCTAAAATTCAAGTTAGTTCAAATCATTCTGAAGTAACTCATTTCAAATTCATTCAAAGGTATTACTACTACCACTTCCTGAAAAAAGTATTTAGGTCAAGTTGGAATTTCTAGCGCGCATGTAAAATGCAGCCACCCTACCCCTCGTAGGTAATCCGTAACACCCTGCTGGCATGACGCCGGTTGACTTCTGCTGACCCCTGTTGACCCCTATCCTACTGACCTCTGTTGACTCCATGTTGACCGCTGCTGACCTCTGTTGATCCCTGCTGCCCTGTTTGGAACCCTGCTGACCCCGTTTGGACCCCTGCTGACCCCTGCTGACCCCTCCCCAGGTACCTGACCGTGTGCCGGCGGCTGCCGTACTCGGTGCCGGAGCGGCTGCAGGCGGCCGTGCAGCAGGAGTTCGTCAGCTGGCGGCAGGAGTCGGGCGGTCAAGTGAAGGCCGAGGACCTTCACCAGCTGCTGGTGCTGGCGCGACTCCTCAGCCTGTCCCAGGGCCAGACGGAGTTGACGGAGCAGGTGTGGCGGGAGGCGCGGCGGATCGAGGGGGAGAGGAGAGCGAGGGTGGAGCGAGCTGGACCGACACCTGTCGCCGCCTGAGGTCAGGACAGGTCAGGGAAGGGCTGAGGGGCGAGGGTGACGCCCGAAGTGGGGGTGGGTTGAGTCATTGGCAAGAGGGGGCATGGCCGGGTCGAGCAGCGTTCTCCCCATCCTGCTAGAAGGGTTGAACGTGGAGTTTAAAGTCGGTGGGAGATGATTCTGACTTCCCAAAAGGAGGACCATGCCGGGTGGTAGAATGCGATTGCTGCTTTCAGACGTGAACTTCCATTTCTCAGTGGTGAATGCCCGTCGCGTGTTGGTCTGTTGGGATTTAGAAATGAGATGCATTTGACATTTCTACAGCGAGAATGTTGACAAGCACGTTGTAAGTTAAGTTGAAATAGTACAATGCAATCTGACGACGCGGTGATAGAAATAACTAATGTAAGTTGTGGAACTGATGTTTCAAGAAGCCGTGTGGAGCGTCCGCTTGAATAAGTGCCTTGTGTCTGCCTCTTCTGCATGTTGTATTGCGCATTTTCCAGCGACAATGTGAGAATGGTGTGCTGTTAAAATGTCGTCGCAGATTCGTTGCCGTACTTTGGAAGTGTATTCCCAGTTTTGCTGCTGAGTTTAATAGTGTTTTCTACAGTAATTGTTGCCTGTATTAAAGGAATTTCTCTAGTTGAAGCTTAACTAAGAGCGTCGACCATATGACTTCCTTTTTTTCAGCTGTGTCAAGCTAATACACAAACTTTCGCTAGTTTCCGTGTTTATAGTTCCGAACATCATTTGTAATATGCTAAGTATGGCTCGCATTTTCCTTATGCGAAACCTTATGCAGACCTGGCGAAACCTTGTCCCAGCATTGAGCACGATCGGACTGCCACTCTGGCCATCGATAACTGGCCGCCTGTCCGTCGTTCCCAGCTGTCCTGTCACCCTGCCGTCCGCTGCGGTCCGACGTAACACAGTCCCCCGGGCGGGAGATGGCGCTACGGAGCTCCGGCTGGAGGCAGTAGGCCTGGTCCGGCGGTCACAGTCGCCCCCTACCGGTGAGCCGCCTGTCCTGCTGAGCACACACGCCCGTCCCTACCCTGCGGCACTGCCTTTGCTAGAGACATCCCGTGCCTACCCTGCGTCACTGCCTTGCCTAGAGACATCCCGTGCCTATCCTGCGGCACTGCCTTGCCTAGAGGCATCCCGTGCCTACCCTGCGGCACTGCCTTGCCTAGAGGCATCCCGTGCCTACCCTGCGTCACTGCCTTGCCTAGAGACATCCCGTGCCCACCCTGCGGCACTGCCTTGCCTAGAGGCATCCCGTGCCTAGAGGCATCCCGTGCCCACCCTGCGGCACTGCCTTGCCTAGAGGCATCCCGTGCCCAACCTGCGGCACTGCCTTGCCTAGAGGCATCCCGTGCCCACCCTGCGGCACTGCCTTGCCTAGAGGCATCCCGTGCCTACCCTGCTTCACTGCCTTGCCTAGAGGCATCCCGTGCCTAGAGGCATCCCGTGCCTAGAGGCATCCCGTGCCTAGAGGCATCCCGTGCCCACCCTGCGGCACTGCCTTGCCTAGAGGCATCCCGTGCC